>JBCAUA010831053.1:0-14177 GCA_038406235.1 Peronia verruculata
CTGGTTGCATATCTTCAGTTCCCTTTGTCTTCCAGCACAATACAGTGCCGGTATATATATCAGCGCCCCATAATTATATTCAACTGACCTAAACTTTGTACGGGCGGAAACTTAACTTTTTTAATGCTGTGCGATTGAGAAAACGAAAGAAATTCAAGATGATGCCTCCAAAATTGTGTATTTGGTGAATAAGTCTACATTCAGGAATTTATAAGTAGGTTCTCTTTTCCCACCTGCAGGTGGTGTAAGCCCGCCATCAGCGGGGTGTCTCCCATGGAGTGCTATCCACGACATTCCGGGGGAGACATCGCTTCTCTCTCTCTCTCTCTCCTTGCTCCTTCTTCTGTCCTGCTTTCTTTCCTCTCTTCTCTTTGACGTGTAAACTTCTCTTACCGTATTTGGCACGGTATAGACGTAATCGTGCTGTGTCGTCAACCCCCAAAAGAAACAAACATTCAGAGATAAGTTATATTTTATTATGTAGACAACCGCTTTAAAATCCTGCTGAATTTCACTTTGCTCGCTTAACCATGAAGGTGTTCAGTGAGGTATTTCAAGATCAATCACATGACCAAGGGACTTTTGCCCACGCTCTGATTTGTGTCCCTCTTTTCACCCTCCTGCAGGTGATCATCTCAGGTTGTACATGCCTTGGGAATGGGAGGCAGCTTTTGACGAATGAGCGATGATCCCTGGTTATGTGACCTACTCGTAATACAATGTACTTCGTTGTAATCTGCCCACATACTCCCCCTACCCCCCTCACCCCTCTCCACCCCCACCCCTCAAGTAAGGTAATCTGACATATAGTTAAAAATATGGGGACAGTTTTTTTTTTGGTCAGATAACTGCAAAAACTGCTTTTCCAGCTTACTGTGGGGGTTATTTTTGGTCAGCCTTATTACATTCCTTTGCCAGACACAAGGAATGTTGAATGAGCAGTATAAAGAGGAGCCGGGGGGGGGGAGGGCAGGGGAGAATCAGTTTTACGCTCTTTGCTTCAAACACGACTACAACACGAAAAATTCATGGTCGTTAGGAAAATGTTTTCCTTTTATCGTAATAATTGTATTAATTTATGTGTGATGAATTTTTCAAATGAATATGTATATATAGCGAATGTGTTTTTCCTTGATACAGTCAGTAATTTCAACATTTTTTCGTCTCAGGCAAAGAAAAGTGCCATTATAGGATTGGTCAAAAACAATTCCCATTGTGAACAGCTTTAGGTGTGTGTATGAATGTCTGTGGGTGCATATGTTGTGTGTGTGTGGGGGGGGGGGGCTTGTGTATGTGTGTGGCCCCGATATGTATTAGTTTGCCAATGAGGTGGAGTTCGTTTTAGCCATATAAATCTACAGAAACATTATACACTAGTCTGCTTTTTCCTAGTATCCTGTGGGAGCAAATGTAGTTTGGTTATATTACATTCAAGTCCAGCTGACAACCGAGGAATATACATGTATTGATTACAATGACCAAATAGGAATGAAGATAAAACACAAAATCAACAACAGAAAACAGAAGTAAGCGCTAGAACTAATGCTATGTGCTTACAATTCAATCTCATGACATGTGAAGAGCTTTCAGTAAACATTATGCTTACTGTGTCCTAGCTGACTAATTTAAGTTTAATGAGTCACTCAGCATTGCTATAAAATCACACAAAGTGGGACTGCTGACATAGTTCATCACTTAGCCTGTTTTTCTATTTCGTCCCTGATTTCCGTAGTTATTCTATCTTATCACGTCTTTATGGGGTGTGAAAAAAAGGGCCTCTTTTTTTGTGCCAGATTTTTGCATTAATCTCGCACTTCATGCAAGTCAATTTTATTTTGACGAGGCAGATTAACCGGCATAACGCCTGCAATGTTTAATTTGATAGTGAGGTTCCTTATCAGATGCGTCACATCCCCCTGGCAATGCGCAGGCGTGAGACTGATAAATTAGACTGTTGTTGAAGCAGCTGATCAAAGACTTCGCTCTATGGCCAGAAATGATTTTTATCCTCCGAGCTCTTTCCGGTTGTTCATTGCGCTCATTAGCATGACATCCTCAGCATGATTGTGATTCATAGGTGTGACCAAATCTGAGAGAGATTGTTCCAAAAAGAGTATAATAATTAATATTATCATTGTTATTATAATTGTCATCAGCATCATCATTTTATATATATATATTTTAAAAAATGTCTTGAACTTAGACTGTTTACGTTTTGAGCATAGGCTGTTTTATCGATATGTATAATAATATGTAACTCAGTGCTCGAAATTCCCCGTTCTCCTCAACCCCTCCCCCTCCTTTGTTCGTTCCCAAGTATAAAAAAAATAAAGTAAGACATTGACGAATCAATAAGTGAAAGGTTGACATAATTGATGAAATTTATTTTCAGTTTTCGACACAGCTTGGCTATAATTCACCAGGACCACAACAACAACATGTAAACTACGTCATCATCTATAGCAGTCCTCTCTGAAATAAGAGCAATAATAATCGTAATGCATGAGGTAGCGGTAAAAGTGGCGGTAGTAATAGCTGTTTTAGTTGTGACAATAGTAGTAGTACCGGTAACAGATATACTAGTACATAATGTAGTATTATGTATAGTAATAGTAGTTAAAGCAGTATCAAATTAATGTAGGATTAACAGTAGAGGACGTTGTAGTTGTAGTAAAGACAGAAGTTAAGTAGCAACAATAGTAATACATATTAGTAGCAATAGAAACCAAAGTACTATTAGAAGTAGTAGTTGTTGTAGTTGTAGTAGTGATAGCAAACGTAGTAAAAGTAGTGGTAAAAGTAGTAAGCTTACTAGTGACCATTGTAGTAGGTAATTGTAATGTATTGTAGTAGTGGTGGTAGGTAATAGTAGTAGTGGCAGCAGCAGCAGCAGTAGCAGTAGTAGTTGTAGTAGTAGTTGTAGTAGTAGTAGTAGCCTAGTAATAGTAGTATTAGTAGCAATAGTGAGCTTAGTAATACATGTAGCATGATTAATGGCAACAGTAGATCTGGTACATGTAGTAACTAGCAGCAGTATCAGTATCATCATTGCCGCAATAAACATATAGGCCTATATGTTTTTAATAAGTTTGGAGTTTAAGTGCTCCTAAGAAGGCCTGTAATACCTTCAATCATAAACACAGTCATAAATGCTACTAATATTGGCAGGCCAATGGTACCATGCGTGGTACAATGTAATAATATAATAATGATATCGTACACATGCTGATGAACTGTAAATTAAAGTCAAACTCAGTACTATTGCCTATGTAATATAGTGTATCAATAATAATATGTACACACAGTGACTAAGTTGTAAATAACAGTGCAAGCAAACTATTGGTGTTGTTTTAAAGCAGACAAACTGGAGTGAAATTTTAAAGTGCAAATTGTGGAAGGAATATATCATAATCATACACATTCAAAAAAGGAAAAACAAAAAAAAAAAAAACAAAAACAAAGAGATTCCAACTAGATCTAGATGTCTAATTCTCTTTCTGTGTGAAAGTCAATGTATGTCAAAATTTATGACTAAATTCGCAGTTTAGACAATAACATTTAATACACCCAGGGGTTTGGAAAATTTAAGGAAATTACATCTATATGAATGCTCTAGACTTTCTGGCTTTCTTACAAAGATGTAAGAATGTAGCTGGGTAATATGCGATATGAACCCTGGCCAAAATAATAACAACAATAATAATAATGATAATAATAATAAAAAAATATAAGCGAGAAATAGATTTTTAAAAAACGGGCATGTAATTTCTTTTACGACTAGGAATCGTTGCAAAGAAAGTCCGTTAATTTGAGTAAATGTATGTACAGTTCGATGCTTCTGATAACAAAGACAACAGCAACAATACCCAAGGCGTGACGTCAAATGCTATGGTTTTTCAAATGAAACATCTCTTAATTTCTGGCAATAGAATTTGTAGTAATAAAAATCTCTATAGCAATCATAAAATACACTCGCAAACACACGGCTGGTCTTACATCCATTTTTTTTTCTAGATATCATTCTGGGAACATCAATCAAATCCTCTGCCATTGCAAAGTTAGACCAAGATCTAAAAGTTTTTCCTCCCTTGGTATTTCCTTAACTCTCTAACAGAAAAGGTTGTCATTTCGGGAAATCCAACTGTAATACAGAGTCGACATAACCTCCATCAGCAGGTTGGAAGACGTGTATAGAACATAACAATACAGATTACAGATGAAATTTTAAAAACAACAACAACAACAACAACAAAAAGCAAATCACATTTTCTTCTACTTTGACGGACTAAATTCTTAACTGAAAATGAAGACTTTTAATAAGAGCTTAGAGTTGCGCATGTCTGGGTACCGGCTATGAGCATTTTTCAGTTTACGTTCTATTCACAATGGTAAAAACAATAGATCTAACATACTTCACAAGCACCCAGCCCGCGTCCTTCTACCCCCAATTTCTCTTTCGTATTTTCTGGTCTGGTACAAATCTGGGTCTGTTATAAGCATTTTCATAGGACTGAAATAGTCAAACCAGATCAGTAACTAAGTATACCAGGGGGCTCGACTATTTCGTTCTATTTTACAACCGAACTTTGGAGTGTGCAAATAGATATTTTTATATAGTAATATATTTTTTATAGTAATTTTCGCGAGTGACGATGTGAAGTAGCAGGTCCTGTTGTTGCCGGATTATAATGGCGTTTGAAAGCTCAAAGACCAAGGCTTTACCCACTGTTAAATATTTAATGCACATCAAGATAAATAGATATTGTATGCCAGAAAATGATTAATTACAGAAACTAGATAATGAACAAAAGACAGACCTCACAGATGATGAAGGTGAAGGTGACGGAAATCTATCATCGATTTGAAACAACGTTATCATGCTTTTTTGTTTTAGAGGCTGTCACAGTGGTGGACTCAAGAAAGCTAGATCTAATTTATTGTGGGAACAATTTATTGTGATATTGCTATGTTTGATATTCACTGTGTGGTCAGTGAAACTGAAGCACATTTCGAAACAGTTTCAATAACAAAAAACAATATTAACAAGGGCAACAACTAATACATATTTCAAATCAAAATCTGTCACTTTCACGAGTAACTCTCTGAGACGAAATTAATGCTCTAGATAGACCCAGTTAAAGAGACATCTTATAACAACCGAATAAAAAGGAGATTCCAAAATTTAATTTTCAGAGCAGACAGTGAGGTCTAGGACATAGCTGCACAGAGACGACATCCTTTACTCTCAGCTGTTGTGGTTTTACGAGAACAGACAGCATTTGGTGTTATATAGTGCTTCCAACCTTATTGGACAGGCTTTAAGTCTAGTGCTTTCAATATAATAATATTATTATTATGATTGTCCCGACACACCAGTGGGAACATTCCCTGACATTCTGTTTTCTGGGAAACATACAAGACGGCTGGCTACCTGTGAAACAGTCTAACAATGACAATCACTGTTCATAGTCGGTACCCATTATAAATGTGTGGAAATTGTCTTTGTCCAAGGACAAAATGTCAAGACCAGTCAAGATTTGAACCAGGAACTTTTGATCGCGAATCCCATTGGCCCAACCTACTGGCCCATCAACACAATAATACTGTTTAATCTGTGTCAGCCTTGGGCACACTCTCACGTCCCCATTGACCACCTCCCTATATTATGCTGTCTGTGAACTATAGCTAAAGAACCGCAGTGTTGGCCTACTGAGGTCCAGGTAGACTTATTTTTTATTATTATTATTAATTTTTTTTACTTCTGGTATGTTTTCGGGGTACAAATTATTTTGAGCGCATAGGCTGTATTCATTATCATTACTGAAATTCAGGGAGCAGTTACAATATAATCAATAATAGTACCTCTGCTATTATGGGCTACAGTGAACTGTACGAAACATAATAAAGCTGAGATTTTGTCCATCCCCTGGCTCATTCCAGTTTTACACTGTGCCTGTATAAATCACACTGCATAGTGACAGCGACGCTCGTCCAAAATTTCTAGATCTGACAGTCTAAAATCATCTCAAAGGACGGGCCCTCCTGAGAGAACTGAGTTCATTAGTTAATTTTGGTTAACACAGGCAGAAAAAAATAACAAACAAATCACAAAAGCAAAAATAAACTTATAAATTAGAATACTACACCAAAGCCTACATAAAAAAAAAAAAAAAAACTCTTGTTAGCTCATTGTTTCCTTTTCTTTTTGTTTTTGGTCTTTAAATTCACGTTTTCTTTCGTTATGGTGATCGTAAAAGAAACTCGTCTCATTAATTGTTGGTCCACGGCTGCCGTGAATGGGAAGAAAACAGTAGCGTGACGTCTTAATTGATCATACCTTCACCTTCATGGCTATGCATTGCCTCTCTTCAAACCCCACCGCACTGGGAGCCGGGCGGTAGTCAATTTATTGCAAAAACAAACAGCTTAAGTCTTTGCTCCCCCAAAAAATCATTACCAACCTGCGAAAACGATGTATCGCCTTGCACAGCCGCTTCTGTTATTGGATGCCCGAGGAAACTCCTCCCTGTTTGTTGATAATTTGATCGTTGGCCCCGCCCCCTAACGTCGACAGCAGCTCTTGCCGTGTCCATCAGAGGCGCGGCGAGTTCTTTACCGCAAACTGGTGTCGGGCGTGAGGGCTGCTTCTGTTCGCCGGATGTCTGTTTACAACTTGTGCTGATAACAAAAAGCCGACAAGCCACAGTGGATACTCGCTATTTCTTGATGATACTGCTGTTATAGTTGCTAATGGTGGTGATGCTTCCGTCGTCAGTTGGCATACAAACACAGGCGGATACAATCACAAGAGAGGTGTCTGGACTTCGGAAACTATAATTATCAGAACGATCCATTCGTGACTCTTCATCTCTGGATCGTCGGTTGGAGTGGACGGATATCATTATCACTGGTGAAAAGGTGATAGAAATATGTAATTTGCTGGTATGACTCAGTGTAATGAACTCATTGTGTGCCTTGTCCAATCTTCATCAACCACATGCCTGATTTTAGTAGATTCCATAGGTGTAAAAAAAATAAAAAAGAAAAGAAAAAAAGCGAGCAATCAGTTCCGCCAATGAAACACTGCGATTTAATAACATCATTAATTTATTGTTACAACCATATAGATCGAGATGCCAGATACAAATTTGTTCGCTATTTCAAGCATAATTGTTCTGACAATATTCCATTTGGATTGAGCACTGTATCAGAGCTCCATATTTTATTATTATTATTTTTATTATTACTTAGATCTATTATTTTTATTATTTAAAAAAAATTCTTTAGTTTTCCATGTGATACTTTCTGCTGCTCTATATTGGATTGCCGGCTTACATATTTATGTAGTATGTGAACTTTTTAAAAGATACAAGAAGCTATTAAAGAGCTCAGTGCACGATATATCATTTAGTGTAACGTGTAAGAGAAATAATTATCAGTCGTCACCACTGTGCTTTCTTACAGTGAGTATTTTAGTAACAAGCTGAAAACTTATCTGTTGAAGATAATATATAAACGTTTTTACATGTCTGCATCGTCTGTTTAAAAGAATATAATAAAAAGATATCCTTAATTTGACAGCAAATAAAACCACCTTATCGATTCAAGGTCAGCTTCAATTGACAGTGACAGTGCCAGTTAACTTTTCGTTACTTATATTAATGGCTGTGACATGATCTAAAAACGGTTTCTGTCAGATAAAATTTGTTTCCCTATCATTAAAAAAAGACTTAATCTCCTCCATCCCTAAAATTACCTAACTCACGATTTTAACTTGTGAGAGCAAGATATTTTGTTTACTTTTTGAAATATCTTTTTTAATTTGTTGTCGTTCTTCTTGTAAAATTAGTGTAGATTGTTCTGTTCCTTTTCCCTCTTAGTTTGTTCATTGTCATAATTCATTCCATGTTGCTACATGTATTGCTATTACTATTATTATCATTATACTGCATTATGAAATACACTGTATAACAATGATTAACACAGATGTTATAGTTATTATCTTAACTCTGTACATTCCATTCTTACCATTTTTCTCTTAGCACAGGCATATCACCACTAGTAAATACTTTACTGATAATTATATGAGTTGTTGGTGGTGGATTGTAAAATTAAAATGTAAGCTGACTATGATTATTATTATTATTATTATCTGGACATATTAAAGTGACAATGATCTCAATGTGGAACATTTGACCCGGCATTCTCTTAACCACGATAGCTTAGAACAAAAGTTAAAATACAATAGAATAAAACAAATATGTGTCAGTGAAACAGATCTAAGACAATTAATTTTTTTTTTTTTTTAGCTACAACAATACAACAATATACCAACTAGCAATTTCAAAAAAAAAAAAAAAAGTATATCAAGCAGAAAGCACATGACACTGATTTGTTCCAGGAATACAACGACAAGAACACCACCAACAACAGCAGCAACAACAACAACAAGCAATAATTACCACAGCAAACAGCAACAATGACAAAATCAACAATACAGCAAAAACAACAGCAACAACAACAACAACAACAGAAACATCAACAACAGCTACAAAAATACAATGAAACATGACTGATAACAATATCAACATTAGCTTATATGAACACAGAGCTCACTCACAAGTCTACGAATCGAAAAAAAGACGTGCAATATGTCTAGATCTACCATAAAACTCATGACAATATTGATTAGAAGAGTCTAGGAATCAGACATGTATATTAGAATCCCTTATACAATGTATACTGATTTTCTTGCCGGAAAATAGAATTAAAATTTACCATTTAAGTATCTGGAAAGAGTTAGCAGCGACGACAGATGATTCTGTTTACCATAGTCACTCATAACAGAGATCTCATTTCATGGCTGACAGAGTTCTTGATTTTCAAATTTTTAATACGATAATCGTGATATCTTTTTTATGTAGTTTATTATTATTTTTTTTTAATTTTATATTTCACCTCATTATTATTATTTAGTCTATTTTATCTAATTATTATTATTATTATTATTTAGTCTCAGAAAAAGAGATATAGATAGAAAGCGAGGGACAGAGAGAGAGAGAGAGAGAGAGAGGGAGAGAGAGAGAGAGAAAGAGAGAGAGAGAGAGAGAGAGGAAACGGGAAAACAATGAAAGTGGGCTGCATTTAAAATTCAGTTCTCTCAACTTGTACTATGCCATTTTTTTTTTTCCTCTCTAGTTGTATAAAAAAAAAATCAGATGTAGCTTTGACCATCAGCTTCAAACCACCTGGCTTGAGTGGCGAAAAACACACGTTTGTACACGTTCTGAAGTTACCAGGTGAGGAAAACTGATTTGTTTGTTATTTTTCTTTGGTTTGTCTTGAATTATTGATTTTGCCTGTATGGATTTATTTAAAAAAGAAAAAGGGGGAAAAAAAAAGGGGGGGAAATTCATAGAACAATTATCCCCCACCCCCGTTTTTTTTTTTTTTTTTGTTCACAAAACACTGAATGTTAAATGTATAGTTGACACAATTGCCTTGTTTCTGTGTGGTATATACATGTGTATTTTGTGTTTGTCAGCTTACTCTTTGGGACAAATATTTATAACACCTCAATTCTTATAGGCCTAATGTGTATTTTATGCCATATCAGTCACTGAAACTTTCTATGAGGAGGTGAAAAAATTTCTGACAATTCAACATGCAGGGTTTTCGGAGCCTACGGTTGCTCAGCGTTTATGACCACCTAAATAAAGTCATGAAAGTGGATATAAATATCTGTCCCGTAATATTTTTGTCCCATCATTTTATTGTTATTATTTTATTTCATATTTAAATTAAAACGACTTGTTTTTAAATGATTAAATGTTCAATTATGTCTAAACTGGTTTGGGATTAAAAACTGAAGGCTTCTCTCTTCGCCCCTCTCTCCACTGGTGTCTTCTCTTCTACTTCATAATCCTTCACAGTTTAGTGAGGCAAAAGTGGGATTTTATTGTTAAGTTATAGATTGACTTTTCCTGTTATAATAACACAATTGTTTTAGTTAAAGGATAAGTCAATTTGATAGAGATTGTCAATAAACGTCATGGCAACAAAGGTCAACAATCAATGACATAGTGACACGATTTCAAAATAAAACAGAGAGTATTAGAAAACCAACAACAGTGTAATAGCAAAAACAATAAACAACAACAATAACAAAAGCTGTACAGTGTTTTGTTTGTTTGTTTTTTTTTTTTCTCTCTCTCTCTTCTTTTGCTCTCTTTTTTTTTTTTTCCTCCCTCTTTCTTTTTTTTTTTTAAAATAATGTTTCACCAGCTTGACATAATAATGCTCGTAAAACAAAACATCTTCACAAGTTGAAGGAACTGCCAGGTTAGACAAACTTTTAATGAGATAAACTTGTAGACATAACTGCAAAAATTAAACTTACAGAATTTTTCAGGGAGATAAAATCCAATTTAATACATACACAAACATTCGTGGATAGAAGAGTTTATAGTCATATAATTGCGTGTATCACGTGGAACGAAATAAAATCAAATCATTAAAAAACAAGCAAACAAACAAACAAAAAACAAACAAACCGAAAACCTAATCGTGTTTATAAGTATACCTTAAGTATGTTCAAAGCTTCATGAACGTCAAAAATCCATTTTGATATTAATGTATCCACCCAAAGATGTGAATGACACTATCCGGCCTGTCTAGTCATTAAGTTTAGAATAACTTTGTACAAGAGTGATGCCCTGACTTATTTCACTGAAAAGGGGACAGTTAACTGTTAACTGTAAAAGAAAAATTAAATAGACAACAGCAACATTAATAAAATGGACAACAGCAGTATTCTACTCTGTGTGCCTTTCTCTACATACATATATTACATTGACTGATAGGACCATCAAAGTCACAGCTCGTGAACTGGAACCACTTAAGTTTGGTTCAGCCCGTAGATGTACTAACGATGAAAGCAAAGGCATTTTTTCTTCTTTTTTTTTTTTTTTTCAAGCATTTTTGTAAAACGACTTAAAAGGATGGAATTGACAATGTTCACATAATGTCCCAGCATTAACAACTTAAGTCATGTGAATGAATTCAGGCTGGTTCTCATGATTTCAGACGATGTATAGCTTAATAGACAACCAACAGAAGATAGAATATAATAATTGTATTTGATGAAGAGAAGGAGTCTCTGGTGTCTTTTATAAAGATATCATTATATCAGTCTTTAACGTGCTGAACATCTTTCTCAATTATATTCCCCACTAGGGAACACTGTGCTAACTAACTATATTAATACGGTGGAAAATGCTGAAGTACTTGGGTCTCTATAACAATATCCATCCAAGTTTAAGACATGACAATTCAGGTCACAGGCAGTTCAATGATTTTACTTTACTACTATGATGTTATTTAGAAAGTTGTTCAAACTCATGATATAATGACGAGATTTTGGTCACATGGGTTTCTTGGTATTGCTAAGATTAATTTATAATTAGCAACACAGTATAAATGTATAAAATAAAAATTACTTTTAAAAATGGATCTATTCGTTCTTAGGCAGATCTTTGGTGCTCTGGCAGCTCCAGGCTCAGGGAGTTCCTGAACAGCCGCTAGAATGACCATGTCTAAGCTGGACGAGGATGATGGTCGAGATAAGTACGAGCCCATCAAACGACTGGCCATGGTTCAAATCCAACCACCTCGGAACCCTAGCAAGCCATTCACTTCCTTCTGCATCAAAGACATCCTGGGCTCCACAAACAAGGACCTTGCTGAAGATAGCAAACACGAGGATGGTTTCCATCTGCAAAGTCATCATCACCAGGTGGCAAACTCGCATTACCACCGTCAAAATGATGACCAACATTCGCTTCAAAAACAGATTTCCCTGATGTCCCATGGCACCGAAGACAATGCTATCAAACAGAAGGGATTGCAACAAAATCATAACACAATTACCTCAGTGGATAACAAATCTAATGATAAAAATCTCAGTAACATTGACCACCTTGATCATCCTTCAGGACTTCTAAATCTGTGTAAGTCGGACCAAAACATTAGAGCAACCGCTTTCAGAACAGCGTTGTCCGTCAGTCCGCCACATAGTTTATCAACTCCTATCAACGGACGCCACAGGCCGGCTCTGGTCAAGGGATTTCCTTCATCTCTGCACCATCTCCCGCACAGAGACCTTCTCCAATCCAGCCCTCAGATCAAACCGGTCAATTTGACCACCACAAAAATTGTCCGGCCTTGGGACAGCGATGCCGGATCTCATTCGCCATCCTCCAAGGCATCATCCACGCCAAATGCTGGAGCGATACTCACGGCCAGTGAAGCTTCCTCTGACGAGGAAGAGATCAGCGTGGACGATGAGGAGCCTCCAGTCAGAACTGCTCCGATATCGAACAATAACAAAAACAAATCTGTCTCTCCTCTCGATGCCCTTATGGCCATGACCAGCAAAACATTTGAAGGACTGGAAGGCGCGGGATCAGCTGGTAAGTGTTACATTAGTTTATTTTCTGGAGAGTGTCATTTTGTAAATAATACATTATTTTGCTGTGTACAATCGATAGCCTTCTGATAGTCCACTCCTCCTGTTTGTTTGCAGAGGCTGCTTATAACTTGCCTACCCTATCTGTTGAGAGATAATGTAATGACATTTTAGCAGGGCTCATGATCTGTTTATCTGCCTGTCTGTCTGTCCGTCTGTCTGTCTGTTTGTCTGTCTGCCTGTCTTTTTCATTTTACCTAATTATTTACTTATCTGTCTACTTCTACCTTCACTCTTTTCCTACCTACCTACCTACCTACCTACCTACCTACCTACCTACCTACCTACCTACCTACCTACCTACTTACCTATCCGCCCACCTAGTTACGTACCTACTCACGACCTATTTACTGACCTATCTACATAGTCATGGTACTACATATCTATTGACCTACCTTCTTACAAAGCTATCTATCTTTCTACTCATATACCTCCCCATCTTTCTGTCTTTGTCGGTCTGTCTGTTATTTCATAGTCCATTGGTCAGTTCATTACTAGTTTTGAGATACATGTCATTCTGTAAAGTTCGCTCTCCTCCTCCCTTATTAAGTCTTAATTATGTCATGCACACGTAACTGAATGCACCCTAAAATAAGGTCATTACGTTTGCTTACCGCCTCAGCCTCGTATCCTGAAAACAGCTGTAGAATATCATAAATCTCTGCAATGTTAAGAGATAATACCGTTTAAACTATGACGAAATGACGAAAATCTCAGTCATTCCCCTCCTTACCTTTCCTTTTTTATTCTATGAATGTTTGTTTTTTCTTCCTCATCTTTCTTCTTCTTTTTTTTTTTTTTTAACTTCAGCTATTCATTTTGAATCAACCTGACTTTTAAACTGGAAGTAAGAGAAGAAAGCACTCAGCATTTTTCTTTTTACTGATTAGTAGTAGTATATCATATTTCATCCCCAAGTTACAAGTTCTCGAACACAGTTTAGGAATTACTAGTCATCTTTAATACAACTAAAAATACTAACACATTATACATCCTAAAATCTGATAAATGATATCAGGAATGTCGACGGCTCTGAGTATTTGTTTGTTTGTTTGTTTGTTTGTTTGGTAAAATATTATTCTGCTGTTTGTCCCTCTGCCTGTCTGTCACTTTGTAACTCATTCTCACTGTATTTGTCTGACATATTTCGACCCACAGCGAGTCAAGATGCTACAAATGTTTGAATACCAGACCGATTGACATACATTCATAGACTTGCAAAAGAAAGATTTGGATCAGAATTCCATAAAAATCAAATATATGTCCCGTCATACCCAATTCTAATCATATATTCTACTTGAATTTAATTGATTCCCTTGGATTTGTATGAATACACCTTTCGGGTTAATCTATTTCTATAATTAAATATCATTCTGTAGCTAAATTATAATTATGAATACGTTCAGCCGAACAAAATTGTCCGTCAGCGAAGGTCTTGACAGCCATTTGTTAAATTGTCTCCCTGCTCATTTGAATTGGATTCCGAGTGGAAACGGGGCAAGGGTTCAGGGAAGGGGTTTTGGGGGGGGGGGGCAGTGGAGGAAGGATTGAGGTGAGAGGGTGAGAGGAGAGATTGACAGTGTGTATCTGGAAGAAGAAGGGACAAGGGGTTGCGGGATAAGGGCGGGGGGGGGGGGGGGAGGGGCCAAAA
>JBCAUA010831064.1:0-14177 GCA_038406235.1 Peronia verruculata
GCAGAACCCGCGTTTCGATCTCGGCCTGTTTTGCTCCATGAGCAGACGCCATACCCATTGAGCCACTGCGTCCCCCCCCCCCCCTCTGCAGGTGTGAGCAGAGAACCTGCTTATATATCCCCGGGTCCCCGCGGGGGATATTGAGCCTTGTGTGTCATGCCTTGTTCGTAACTTGATGCATAGCTTGTAGCTGTACTCAGAAATGATGCAAGGGATACTTACTCGACAAAGGTTAAAATACATGACCCGAACATCCCAGATACAAGTAACGAGACAATAAGCGGTGAGATCGACTAGAGATCTGTACAACACACAATAGAAATCGAGATTTCCTGAAATATAATATATATGAATGACGAACTCAAATAGTTTATTTGTCCATAAGAAAATACATTTAGACCATTGCAGATAACAACTGAAACAAAAAAATATTTGAAGAATACACAGCACAAAGATACATTAACAATTTCCATATTGTGCTTATGTATATGCTTCCATACTTATATATCCATACGCGCATATCACACAAACACACAAACACATATATACAGCCATATGCATACATACAAATATACATAACAACAATAAATAGATTAAAAGAAAATATTGCTCATCTGTCTCACGTCTTTCATCAGTAATAGGGGCAGATGTCTCAGCAGTTAAGGTGTAGAGAATGACATTGTTACCACAGCTTATGGACACTCACTTCCTTCTTTTCTCACCTTCTTTCTGTAGTGGTGGCTCGGGGTACATCCTCAGCAAGGAAGCGCTGAGACGGTTGGGGGAGGAAGGAGGTGATCCTAACATCTGCCCACAAGATGGCGGTGCGGAAGATGTTGACCTAGGCTTCTGTATGGAAAGACTTGGGGTTAAAACTGTTAAAAGTACAGACCCACAAGGCCGAAGTCTGTTCCACTGCTTTTCGCCGGAGTCTCATTTGTTTGGCCATTTCCCATCTTGGTATCTTGAGTATGACGCACTGGGTGCCAAAAAAGTGAGTAACCGTCTCAGCTTGATCTAGTTAGAACAGTTACACACTAGGCGTACTTTACACTTGCCGCCTACTCAACACACTAAGTCTTCATTTCTCCTAATGTAGTTCTAATTTTCCTCTAGACTTACTACAATGCAAACTTTCTATACTTATATATTCAATGAAAATTTACTACAGTTCCACTTTAGTTCAAATTAGATGCTACTGATTAAGGGATAGGGAAAGAGCGTCTTATTCTTTAAATTCCAACTGTCCATATTTTGTAAATCTACTATCCACATCTTACACTGGCCTCAAAAAGTGAAGGTAAACCGTTTTATTTCTAATTATACTTTTACCTCTCAAGCTAAGCAATGTGTAGTGCGCCATAGGCCTATGAAGTGCAACCTTGACCTTCCATCCAATTCCTGTGTTAGATCCGATTGTTCCAGAAATGATTTAAGTCTAAATGCCATAAAAGACGAGGACTTTTTCACTACATTGTTGCACTTTCTTTGGCAAGGATATTTATTATAGAGCACAGCGACAGAATCTTTGAAAAAATACTTTCCTTGATAGTAAAGTTCTGGGGTTAAATCCCCTATAGAACCAGGAGAAATTAGTGACGTTGCAGCTAGTAATGACAAGAACAATTATAATAATAATGAGTTGATGGTGATGATGGTAACGGTTTTATTGCATGGATGAAGAGCCAAACAGGTTCGACAGTTTGACTAGTTCCATCGGTGTGGTTCAATTTTTAATTACTATGGCAAATTCGATTCGGCAAATTCTTATTTTGTTCCCTTTAATTTATTTAATTACCTCGCAACCCCTGACCTTTATGACCGGAGTTATTCTGTCTAAGAAACTACCGGTACCATTATTCTTTTGAATGTAATGGCATTGGAAATATTTAATGGGCGATCGTTTCGCAGATTATCTGCCCCTCCCAAAAGAGGGACTTGTGTAAGGGGAGATCATTTTGACCAGGCCTTTTACTTCCCTTTGCCAGACAACATAGGTGTTCAGCAAGTAATGCAAAGAGCAGAAAATCCTTTTGCTTCTTGTCATTCGAAAGAACGATCGCCCAAAAATCTGGTAAAATTATAAGAAAACATACTCTTTAACTGATTTTTTAAAAAACTTTTCATGATGAATATTTCAAGTAAAGGGCGCAAAAGTTACTTTTTTTTTTCTTTTTCTTCTTCTTCTTTGCACTACTTGTTCAATCCCTCTTTGGTCTGGTAAAGGGAAGTAATGGGACTGAGCATAACGATCTTCCATTAATTAGCTTTGTCAGAGAAAATAAACAGTTACGTAATAACTCATTGCCATAAAAAAGAAATACGGTGGAAAAAATCGACTGATACTCGTTGATTTTACACTTGTAATCGGTCATCAGATCGATGAACTATCAGAGATCATTCCGACCCATTTGCATCTTTTAAGATCTTATTTTTCATCTTATTTTGACATCTTACTTTTCAACTCACCACGAGATGACGTGTGGAAATGCAAATCGTGCACTTTGATCAGATTAAAACGTGTGAGAAAACTGTGGAATTTTGAGTCACATCATCAGCGTATTGACATTAATCACACTTCTTTTTTCTTTCTTTTTTTTTTTTTCTTTTCTTTCTTTTCTTTCTTTTATTTTTTTTTTTTCTTTTGTTCGTTTTTTTTTCTTTTCTTTTCATTTTTTTTTTTTAGTTCTTTTTCTGAGTACCTGAAGAAATACTCGTCCCACGCTTAGCTTTATTAATTAAGCGGGGTGCTTACCATGTAAAAGAGAGAAAGAAAGAAAAACAAGAAAGAAAGAAGAAATAAAGAGAAAGAAAGAAGAAAGAAAAAAGAAAGGAACGAAAGAAACACTTGCTATCTACCTTTCCACATCTCAGTAAATACTATAATATTGTTGTTTTGTCCAGGGCCAGGAGACCATCAGTAGCCGCGCCATCAGCTTCCATCACGTGACTCCTGAGAAAATGAAGGCCTTGGACTTCTATATCTACCACCTACGTCGTGGCGGTGCCTAATCGTGTGGTCTGGTGGTAATCAGCTCAAGACCCAGGACAACAGTGCGAAGACTGAATTCAATGAG
This sequence comes from Peronia verruculata, assembly GCA_038406235.1. Taxonomy (NCBI): domain Eukaryota; kingdom Metazoa; phylum Mollusca; class Gastropoda; order Systellommatophora; family Onchidiidae; genus Peronia; species Peronia verruculata. Next base: position 3,078 of record JBCAUA010831064.1, read on the forward strand.
GTATTTCAAGATCGGTCACATGACCGAGGCAACATCGCTCACATGTGGTTTTGTTTATATGATGTGACTGGTTTGAAAGCTCATCATTAGTCAAGATTTGTCTGCCATGCGCAGAGCAGTTAAACAAATCAGCGAGTGACCGAAAATCCTCGGTAATGTGATTTTTCTCGAAATGCCTCATTGCTTGCCTTTGTCGGACAAAAGAAGTGTTGACCAAGAAGTGCACAAAGGAATTAACACTTTGCATACCAAGCGCAATACTAAGCTTTTCTGAAATGCGTACGGTAGTGATGAAAATATCTGTTTCAGGGACCTCCATATTTGTATCTTTTGAGGTAGACTATTAATATTTTTCCTGACTCTGTTTTCCTACCTGAAGTTTACAGACACCATGAACAGTCGTCAGATAGATGTGACCTGAAGTCTTGGCACGGAAAGTGTTAAACAAAAACAAGCAAACAAACAAAACAAACGATTTACATCATGTCTTTTACCCACCGTGTTAGACACACTATAGCCGTTATCGAGCTGATCTGCCGTTAAACCCCAACACAAACAAACTTCATGTCTTCAAAAAAAAAAAAAAATGCTCACAAAAAAAAAGAAAGAAAAATGATAAAATTATAACAATGAGAAGAAAACATTCTTTTTATATCACATTTTTATCTTTATTATTATCTTTTTTTTTTTATCTATCATTTTTTAAAAATTATTATTATTATTTATTTTTTTCTGAGGGTGTGTTTCAAAGCAAAAAGAGAAAAAAAATATCACAGCTCAAGGAAATAAAGTGCACCGCTTGCGGTGAAGTCGTGGGAGAAATTTAATGCTGCCAAACATCGCAAAGACCTGCGTCCAAAGACAATGGAAAGCAGTCGAAAATGGGGCTGCTTATGTGGAGGTATACAATTAATCTTCAAGACGTTGGAAAGTAGTGAATTAAACTGAGATTACTTGTTTGTGGATTTTTAAAACTATGAATAAACTCAGTGTTTCCTTTTTTTTTTTTAATTTTTGAGAATTTATTAAAGATGTATACTGACTTTCCTTACATTGTGTATAATTTTATTTTTTTTTTTTTAAATCATTATTGCATCTAGATTTAATGATAGCAATAAAATTATAATCCTGTGCTGTATATTAGTGAAACGAATTTGCTTCAATATAATTAAAATGAACAACTAATCTGTCTCAGAAAAATGTGGATCTCCTGCGTTGCTATACATGTTTGTGAGAATTGTGTGTGCTGTCATTTTATTGGTCTGTTATTTAATAGTTGTGTCGGAGTAACTGAAGGGAAGCAACTGGGGAAATCTGCCATTCGGAATTGGTTTTGACCGCCCTTATTATTTCCCTTTGCCAGCTACATGCGTATTCAACAAAAGGTGAGGGTAAAGGAGAAAACAAAAAAGAATAGACGCCGTCTATTTTGGGCCAGCTGGCCCAGATAGACTCTGGAGTCTATTTGGGCCTATTGATAGGCCTCTTTCTCACTGTCCGTGCGTAAGAAAGTTGTTTTATCCAGTTAGTTATGTAACGTGTCGGGAGAGGAGGCTACCCCAACCCCTTCCCCTCCCCCTTCCCCCAAAATGCGAACAGTCGCTCCCATGTGTGAGCCAACCCAAAATTGTTTCGCCTTTAATTTGAGGTGCAACTTTTTTATTTGCCTATGCTTCCCCATTGCAATACTAGGCCCAGATAGACACTCAGAAAAGAATAACTTTTCTTATTGCCATTTACATGATTTATCACTCACACAAACACATACACACACGCGCGCATTTATGCCCACAAGTATTACTACAGAGGAAGGCATTTTCATTATATTATGGAAATTTCAAAATGTTTCATGATGTGCGTTTTAAGCAGAGGACAAAAGCAATTTTTTTCTTTTTATTGTGTCAGTTTTACACCTCTTATAACTTATATTATGGTAAAGGAAAGAAACAGGGCTAGCCAGAAACAATTTCTATCCGTTGTTGCATTTCTATCCATTGTTGCATTTCTATCCATTGTTGCAGAGACATCGGGACAGAAAGCGACTGTTGACAATAATCATAGTGTGAAAAATCGCTTTGGCAAACCACGATAAATAAACTAATATTTTGTAATATGTCAGATAGTTACAGGCCACGAAAATAGAGATGCTTTGCATCTTTTTGCAATTCTAAAACGACATCAATGTAGGCTGGATGTCACAAACGCTTGATGTGGAGTAGATGTCGTGAAAATGGACGAGACGCACATAGGAACAGTGAAATAAGAACAGCAATCCTCAGCGTCGAAATGATGCAAAATTTATTGTAGGTGTTTGAAATAGTATACACTTTAGGACAGCTGACTAACAACACTACACCACACGCTTCTTGCTATCTGTCACCTCTCTCCTTTACACCTGCTGGGCTCCCTATATATATCATATGTGCTGTGAAATCCGGGCCCCCGTTTTCCCCGCACCTGGGGTAATCCCCTTCTGATCTCGCGAGAGTGATTAATATCTAATTTGAAAACAGGAATGGGTGATTTAGGGTGAGTAGCCAAAAATAGAGGCGTGGATTTCGCAGCACATAGTACAGATCTAGATCTAGAATTTAGTTTACTTAGATCTATCAGTATCACTGATGTCACTGTCATCCGTCATCACTTTGCTGCTAGAATATTTCTCTCTGAAACACAAGAAGGTGAAGACTAGGCTAGATATCGAATTTGGGCACACCTTCTGTTGACGGATTGTGGTTCTGGCCTCTTGCTGCTATAGAGTCAGAAGTCGCAACTTTGAAGTACTGATGGCACATATTGACTAGATCTACATGTTTGCATTAGGGAGGAACATCACCTGTTCGTCGGACCTACAATGCCTACATGCTAGCGTTAGGGTGGACTTGGGCTGGTTGTGAGGGTCTCAACAGGTTAAGCCAATGGGGTTGTTCTATTGTTTGGTATACAGAATACATTCTAATAGTGCTAAGTGACTAAGCATAATCATTGCAGTATTGATATATGCCATTTATAAATATCTCCTGGTTGTGACTTCTGTAGTAGTGAGAGGTCAGATTGCAAAAAGGAGGTAGTGCCCGAATTTGCACTAGATCTATTATAAATGTTATTTATCCCTTTCTGATCATATCCATGGACATGGGATTCAGGATTACTGCCTCACAGATAAAATAAATGAAATTTTTAACAGTTCTGCGGTCACTTAAGGAAAGCAGCAGCAATGTGATCACACTTCCTACCTCTGTCCACTACTAACAGCCAATGAGGTATTTCGAGATCGGTCACATGATCGAGGCAACATTGCTCACATGTGGCTTTGTTTAGATGATGTGACAGGTTTGAAAGCTCATCATTCGTCAAGATTTGTCTGCCATGCGCAGAGCAAGTGAACAAATAAGCGTGTGAGCGAAAATCCTCGGTCATGTGATTTTTCTCGAAATACCTCATTGCAACCTGTGATACCTACTGTGCATGACCTAACTGGCATCCATCCAGATGCTTCTCCACAGGCAATGAGAAGTCTTGACATTTTTTTTTAGTGTTACCACTTTTACCAGTTAGACTGTGGGATCAGTTTTTGCCACTTTAAGCACAGTGAGAGAAAACAGACCAAATATCAATAAAAATATTGGGATTGAAGCAGAAAGTTCAGTTACATTGGGAAAGTGCATCATTCATGTCATAGATCCTGACATGATGTTCTGCAGTCCAAATGAGTCGTTATGTTGACCCATTCAAACTCTGCATGAACATGGTCAGATCCGGGGCAAATGAGTAGGCTAGCTGGTAGCTGGCTGGGATCAAATTTTGCCATGAGAGTATGGTAATTCGGACGATCATTTTTCAGTGCCTTATCCATTGCAAAGCAGGACTTTGTTGACTTGCTGTGAAGTGCTGAGAGTTTAGGCATCAAGTTGGACCCAGAGTGTAAGATTAACACCCTAAAGGCAAAATTGACAGTACCATCTATTGGGATAAGCATAAATTAGCTGATTCTTATCCAGCTTGATGCGTCAAATGACTTAGGGCAAATTTTATGTTAAAAGTAAAAGCATTTGATTTGTTACCTTGCCTAGTGAGAGACAGTGAATGCTGCATGTTTGCCTCACTCCTGGTTTGCCTCACTCCTTGGCTGACACCATGTGGAATACATTTTCCTGCCCATAAGAGACAACTTCATGGACGTATCTCATACTATTATTAGCAGTGAAGTGGTTATTTGTATTGAAAATTAATAGCCTTAAAATCACTGTGTGTTTTGACTCTTGATCTGAACATGACATCCAGATCTCCAAAATTATAAAGCCTGGTAAATGTTATAAGTTATAGCAAGAAACAATAAAATATGAGCCCGAAATCATTGGATTTAAAGTGATTTACTCAGACAATGCCCAAAATTTATCAGAAGCTAGAAACTAGAAAAAAAGGAACAAGTACAGAATTTGTGCCTAATGTAGGACCAAGTGTTATTGGCTTGTCAACAGGTCATATTGTATTTGTATACCAAGAAGAAGGCATGAATAGATGTCATGGAAAGAGGGTTTGATCATTCTTTAGGTCATTTGCAGGCAGTGTCTGAATGGCCTTTGCCTTATAAATAAATTGTTATTAACTAGACCTATTTGCCATATTTCACAGATTATGGGGAGATCATGGACAGTCTGCCCTTGAAGGTGCACGTGTGTGTCTAATCAATGCTTCTGCCACAGGCACAGAAATTCTCAAAAACCTTATCTTGCCAGGTACATTTTGTGTCACTGATCAGTTTGTAAGATGATATGGTAGCGGATGGTATTAATTTGGCATAATTATTTTATAGTGAAATTTTTATCTACAGAAATAAAACTGAGAGCTTATGACTTGTTTTGTTTAAGATGAGGAATCTAGTTTAAACCTGACTTTCTTATGAATGTTCTGTGCACTAGAAGAACTCATAAGTAATAATGATAATGTACTATGAGTGAGCACTGAAGTACAAATGATATTATGAATTTTTTAACTGTCTTTCCTCTCACTGCACTTTTTTGAAAAGCCTGAAACTTGTGTGAATTTATTGTTGTATAAAAGATGTTGAACTTCCTACTTGAGTAAGGAAAGAGACATTTGGACTAAAATAAAGATAGGTCAATTTTTTTTTTTCATTTTATTTCAAGGATTTGACCTGAAAAAAATAGAGGCTCAAACAGTACATCTACTTTTTAACATAAACATATTGATATCCTTGTATATTTGTTCTTAAATTTATTTTTAACCTATTATGTTTGCTTCCCTCTTTATTTAGGTGTTGGTTCTTTCACAATAGTGGATGGACATAAAGTACAAGGAGAAGATGTTGGCAATAAGTATGTATTATTGAAATAATTTTTGTTGATTTCTTCAAGCTAATTGAACTTTAACATATATGTAGTTGGAAGAAATCAGTTTTTGGGTTTATATTTTTTTTTTTTTTTCATGTTAGTTCGCTGTACTGCCCTTGAGAAGTTAATTTTCAAATAATTTTTCATTCTTTACACAGATTGCTCAGATGTAAACAGTTGGTTTAATTCTTTTGGTAATTAGAATCATGGTTGTATCTTAATATAAAATTTATAAACAAATTCTGGTCAGGAATATTTATTATCAAAAACCTAAGAATATTTCCTCTCTGAATTATATCAGAAGTTACAAATCACATATTTTTGATATTTTATCATGAGTTACATTTGTCTGTTAATTTGAACTCCAGCAAATTAAAGTACAATAGTGTGAAAGAACATTTTGATTCTCAGATGTTCAGTATGTTGTTTGTGTGTAATACCAATATTGGTTTAATTTCAGCTTTTTCCTCACAGTGGATTCCATTGGAAAGGTATGTAGTTAAATTTGTTTGATCCTGTTTCTGGACAGCATAGAAGGAATCCAAATTTTAAGTGAAATAGTTATGGAATTTTCATGTAATTCCATGTAAATAAGATTTTTTTTTTTTTTTTCATCTGTTTGTTTTTATTTGATAAAATTATAACATTAGATTATACAAACGTGAATCTAATCTAGTCTTGTTGGGACAGTGGTGTGAACAATTTGTGTCAGATGTATAGATATCATACATAAAATATGAATGTTTAATTGACAGACACTTGGCTTGTCTTGTAATTTAGATTCTACTGCCATTGGTCAAAATTGTTACGAATTTTGTCTTTCGCAGTCCAGGGCTCAGATCACTACAGAACTGCTCAGCGAACTGAACGAAGATGTGGCTGGGGACTTTTTAGAAGAGGTGGGTTGTACATGGAATTTCATTTATTCATAGTCAGACATGTGAGATTTCTTCTTGGTGAAGATTTTATAAATTATGTGAACAGCTGATAAAATTTGAAACATCTTCACTCTATACAGTGAGAAGTTGTAGGAGGAAAGATATTGTAATAGTTTTCTATTAGGCGTGAGTTGTAATAAAGATAGTTATCTCTACATTGTAGTGAATCTTCATTTTGCTACCTGCTTTTTTCAGGAAGGACATCTAGGAGTAGTAAAATAGGCCAACTGTTACTACTGGCATGGCATTAGAGGGATTCATGAGTTTTGATCCCTCGAGTTAATTACATTTTTTCCTTATGTCAGAATGTTGATGACCTCCTGCAGAAGAATCCTGCCTTTTTCTCCTCATTCACCACTGTGATAGCCACTCATCTCCCAGAAAAGTAAGTGTAATGTTCACACTTAAGATATCCAAGTTCAGTTTTAACATATACTTTTGTGGAAATTAGAAAATTTTGGAATTTATTTTGACATCTTAAATATTGTTGATTTTGTTCCACTGCTAACTGTATTTATTTTAAAATGTTCATACTCCAGTAGACCATAATGTCAAGCATTGTGCATCAGAGTTCATTGAGGTTTTGTTTGTTATCAGTTCCATCTTATCAACTGTTGAATGGGAAAAGATTAAGATGATGTCTTTGAGAAACAAAAAGAATACTGTTATTCATCAATTTGGCTTTTTGTGTTGTTCTTCTTCTTGCTGTTTTAGCTGGGAGGCCCTGATTTCAAGAAGTTTAACTTGGGACCTATCTGTTTTTAATCCTTTTATGTATACTCTACAGGACAACACCAAACCCGGTTTGAATAATAATATGGAAAAATAAAATATGGCCACATTGACCTCCACAATAACTGTTTTACTGAAATCCACCTACCAACTTTTTTGTGGGTGCATGAATTCCATAGTAGTTTTTCTTTATTTTTTCTTGCTTTACCAGAACTCTCTTGAACCTTGGGAAAGTCTTGTGGGAGATGAATGTGCCTTTACTTGTGTGTCGCTGCTACGGTTTTATTGGATATCTTCGTGTGGTGATTAAGGAACATACAGGTATGATTCTTATATTGAACTGTTTCTTGCTGCATGGTATGTTATTTTTTTTAATTCCCAACTTATGTGTGCTGTTGTTTAGTAACTTGATGGATATTTCTCAGATTTTGTACATTTGCCAAAATGACATCAGTCACATTCTTAATAGCATAAAATTTTACATCTTATTGTGTATACAGTGTACCTCAATTTTCCAGTGATTGAGTCTCATCCAGACAACAGTCATGAAGATCTGCGTTTAGACCGACCATTTCAGGGACTGGAAGACTATTGTAATTCACTGGATCTTGACAGCATGGACAAAAAGGTCAGACTGATTGTGTTGTTGCTATGTTGAAATTTCTGTAATCACTCACACTTTTCTCACCATTATCTCTAACACCATTGCGTTGTCACGTCCTTGTATATTTTTGGTTAGTTCGTTACACTGGACATTAACACTATGTTAAGGATGAACCAATGTTTTTCAGTGAAATGATTCTTTTTCATTTTAATTTCCTATAGCAATGATGTTTACACTGTAAATGTAGCCTGTGGTGAATCTATTAAATGGAAAGTAAACCATGTTACCTCTCACAACGCCATTTGTTAGAGGCATTTTTCATAAGTGGATGTTACAATCTGTTACAACTTGTGCAGCTGTCTCTGAATCATATGGAGTCCTCACTTCCATAAGTATGAAAGTAAGGAATAGGTCATGGTTTTGGTGATAATATGAACATTAGCTCTCATATGGTGAAGGAATTGATAAATTTGTCATAATACAGAACTGAGTAGAACTCATTGACCATGGCCTGTATCTTAGATTTTACACAGATGGTAATAATATAAACCTTGCCACTGAGACTGCTTTTTCATTCTTATGTAGTACTCATTTCATGGCACAGTATGTGAGTTTAAAATGGCATACATGTACCAGAGATGTCAAACTTTTGACTTCAGCTGGAAATCTGACTTTCAGGCCATTGCCTTTGGCTGTCGATTGTGGCTGAGCTCACTAGCTGATTGGGGTTTTATAATAATTTTTAATGCGATACAAGTCCCACAAGATAACAGTGAAACCAGAAGTATGACAAAATTTTTCCAAAGTGTTTGGCCACTGTAGAAGATCAAGATCAAAGTTCATAATGCGTAGTTCTTCACAACTGTAAGCATGCAGTTGAATGATTGCATGAAAGTTGTTAATGGAAAAATCAACATATTGGCAACAACAGATAATATGTCCATGGTCTAAGATTACTGTAAAAGGACACCAAAATCACTGATTTTGTTTGCAAAAGCGCTGATCTGCTTTCATGAAGAATAACAAGTTCATTTCAAATTTTATTTGCAATCTTCCCTTTTCAGGCTCATTCTCACACACCATGGTTGGTCCTTTTGTACAAATATCTTCAGCGATGGGAACAACAGGTAAATGAACTAGTCCTTGAGAAAATAATTGATCCTGTATTTTTATTGTAACAGTTGATTGGAATGTTTTTTGGCTTTTTTCAATGTTTCCTTGTTTTATTGTTGTTGATGCAAAAAGCTGTGGAAAATAACTTCTTTTGTTTTGAGTGTTTGAGTAAATAACTGTTTACCTTGCAAATGTAACTTAAACAGAGACTGGTGAGGCTTTCAGAAGAAATGAGGTATACATAATTTGCTCTTCCGACATTGATTTTATTTCCTTCTTCTTTTCAGCATGGAGGTAAAATGCCAAAGAACTACAAGGAAAAAAATGCTTTAAAGGAGATGATAAGACAAGGTAGTTTATTCCTGGTTGTTTCTTTGGTGTGGTGTCTTGAAAGATTTGACTCTTAACTTAGTCTCTGCTCTATTTCTCAGCTAATAAAGGAATGATATATAGATTACTGTTTATCTAATGTAAGAAGCTCTAGTCATGGTGGTGCTTTTTTTATTGAATTTAGTAAATATTAAAAAAAACAAAAAAACTCTGAGATAAGAGGAGGGTACTGAGGAGAGTTTTTCTTTCCATCGATAATTAATAAACATTGAAAGTTTTCAAGTCATTCCTGCTTAGCATAGAGGGTGGTCATCTAATTTTGAATTTGTGATTTCTCAGAGTTTTGATGAAAGTTATTTTTTTCCCCACTGAAAATCGTATAAATCATAATTTTTCCTCTTAATCTGAGTAGAATATGGGCCAATCAATGTGAAAAATCTTGTAACCGTATGCTTTTGAAATGGCTGATAAAGCATAACACGGAGCTGTATTTAAGGTTCCCTATTATATATTTTTGGTGAAGCGTCTACAATTCAGGAAGATTCACTGAGCCAAAAGATAGAATTATATTCGAGATACCCAGCTATTTTTCTTTGACATTTTACTCACAGCATTGGCTTATTGTCAAAGATTTAAATAAAATTTATTGTTAGAGTCTATTCGAGAGTGAATAGTTCTGTGTCACAGTGTTAGAGAACACATTTTTTTTCATGACTTCTGATTTTACCTGTCGTTTTGTCAATGCATATGTTAACAGGTATCAGAAAGAATGAAGAGGGAGTTCCAGAAGATGAAGAGAATTTTGATGAAGCCATAAAAAGTGTCAATAGCAGTTTACATGAGACAGCAGTGAGTATATACACATACCCATTTAAATGTTATTTAACTGTTTTTATACCCTGAATGAAGGCACTTAGTAGAAAAAAAGGAAACATATCAAACGAGCTGCAGGTGATATATCATACAATCTAGTGACATGAATCTGATCTCAGGTTTTTGATGCATGTCTCATGGCCATTCAGAATGCGTCTTAAGTGGCTGAGCTGGAACAGAGAACTAGGGGATTGAATATGATAAAGGTGGTCTGATATACACATTTTAATATGGCAGAAATTAAAAATAATTATCCCTGAATAAGAAAATATTTGCTCTTATGGACAGGTTATAACAGGATGTCCTGAGGTGAATGTATATACATAAGATTTATGTGTTGTACCGTTCATTTTTGCCAGTTTTTCTTATCGTTTTAACTAATATTGAGAGGTGACCCCCTGTCCTTTTTTAATATGCAAAACTTCGAGCTACAGTGAAACTAGCTGAACATTTGGTTCACCGTGTGGAAGTGAATGCAGGATTTATGTGATAGTAATAACTCAGTTTGGAAGAAAATGAACATACAGCACATTTTGACTAGCAGTGAGACATATAGTGTCATTGTATAGGGCATTGAATTTGCATTACTTTGGTGAACATGGGGGGGGGGCAAAAGTAGTTTGTGCCATAATATTCACATCTGGAGTTATATCTTGTAATGCCTGTGTCAGGAAAGTCCAGTTTTCTCAAGAAAGTCCCCCTTGTCATTCTTCTCATTTCATTTAGCCATATGACATAGAAATATCAGTAATTTGGAGATAGGATCAATAATGACAAATTAGACATGGCTTGGTAGAGAGGCGACACTTCATTATAAGTTTGTACAGAAACTGAAATTTTGTTCATTTCAGAACAACGGATGCATGGTTTTTCCCAACTGTTTTGTCAACTCCACAGTAATGAGAAAAACACAGGACTTACTCATAATTGTTATGTATTTCAAATGCCTCTTTTAATTGCACATGTGTTGGATTTCATTATGTATCATTTTTCAGTGAAGAAAATTTTAATCAGTGTTAACTCACTCAATGTCTTTATCGCCACTGTGGCGACGACGGGTCCCGCTATGTCTCAATGACGATATCGCCAGAGTGGCGATCGCAACTTCTGATTTTTTTTCTGACTTAATGGACGCTACCGTGTAGACAATGTTTAC
>JBCAUA010831075.1:0-14177 GCA_038406235.1 Peronia verruculata
TCACCTGGATTAAATTCTGTGTTGTTATTCGACTTGGAGGACTCTTGTTTTCATTTCTCCGCTATTGTGTGAGTCTCTTCCACATCCACCACCTGATTGCCACTTATAAGTCACGACCACATCTACTCAACACCAAGAACTCGTGACACTCACATCTCCACACATATAACTGCCATAAATGAACATTGTATTGTCTGTCCCACCTTTTCCTTCAGTCTTTTCTTGTCTCCCCCCCCCCCCCTTTCTATTACCATTAATCTTTATAATTATCTCCGTCTAGTCTATTGAACATAAGACATCCAGTCAAATTCACCAACAATATCAAGGCTCATCAACAATAAACCCTGCCGAACTTTGTTTCAAACTGTTTATTCATTCATTCAACACCAGTTACATTATCAATATCTAAAAGATAATTGAAAGCCCAATCTCATCAACTGAATGTAGCAAAGATATAGTTCATATAAGTACAGGATTATAATACAGAGGGTTCGTTACATAAGGACACTTAGACGTGGTGTTGTATCGTGTAAATATAACACTGCATTGGAATAGTATTCACGAGAAGCTATGACAAAAGAGAGAGAGAGAGAGAGTAACACAGCAAAGAATCAATAAAGTGACACCAACAGAAAATAGGCATAATAGAAGAGAAGACCCACGAAAGGGGGGGGGGGGGATATTTGAAAAAGATACATACTCCATGTGATGAAACTTACGTTAATATGATGATGATAAGCACAAACTGACATGCTGTTGAATATTGGGATATGTGACAATTTAATTTGCGATAGAAGATAACTTGTCACATTGATAAATAATACACAGAATATGACCATTTTATCACAGTGCAGATGGCACGCCGAGACAAAGGTAATGAAAGCACCAAACATTATAGTTATAGGGCCACTGTAAGACGACAGATCACGCAAAGGTTGTAATAACACCATATTCACCCCCATCTACTGTACTATCATAATATATAACGTAATCATAGTCTGGGACTCAGATCTCTGTCAGTTAACCCAAGAATCGGATACCGCTTTGTCAGGCTCGTTTACCAGACAGTGCACAGTACATGTGCTGTTGTAATTTAGTAATCATAATAATAATGCCCGCCTATAGATATTACATTCATGTCTTAAGCAGGCACATTCCAGGGCCCAGGGTTTATAAGTAGTTCTCTACTTTTACATTCTTTGTCTCAAATGAACTTTAAAAAAAAAAAAATCATTGTTTAAGGAAACGATTTTCTTCATGTAACAATTTTAGCATAAAAAAATTTGCGATCAGTTTTTCAAATGACAAGAAGAAACGTGAGTTTTTCCTTCTTTGAACTGTGTTTGTTTGTTTGTTTGTTTGCTTGTTTGTTTCAACAATCCTTAGGTCTGGTAAAGGGAAAAAATAGTGGTGGTCAAAAACAACCCCCATCCACCTGTTGGTTTATGCCATGGACTACATAGGGGATACTGAGGATCTTTGCGATAGCATCTCATAACTTTTTGCTGACTGGATCTCTCTCTCTGCAGTTCTATGACTCAGCCATGACTTGCAAGCATACATAAACGGAGTTTGAGAGGACACAGAAACCTTAAAAGTCTCAACCGTCTGTATTTGTATTTCAGGGTTAATGGACTAGGGCTGAAGATGGAAGGAGGTTAGGGAGAGAGGCGGTGTCCAGGAGCTATAAGGAATGGCCTTGAGGAGGAGGGAGAGGTGGGGGGGGGAGGGGGGGAGGGACTGATCCACGTCGCCTGGATGGCCAGCAATCCGTTATGATGCTTTCAGTCTGAGGGTATTTTAGTTCCTGTGGTATTTATACTGAGAGCTATAATTAATTTTCTAAATGTAGGTGTTTGGAAAGAAAGGTAACTATATCAAGAACTATATAAAGAATATCAGAGTTGGACACTGTTTGAGTTTTTTTTTTTTTGCTATTTTTGTTGTTGTTGTTCTATGTCGTTGGTTGTGGTTGTTGGTTGTTAGTTGCTGCTGGTTGTTGATTGTTGCTGATTGTTCACGTTTTGGCTGTTGGTTGTTGCGGGTTGTTGTTGTTGTTCTTGGTTGTTGTTTTCGTAGCTTGTTATTGGTTGTTGATGCTTGTTATTGGTGGATGGATGGATGTTGATGATAGAATGGGATGTGAAGGGACAGAATGGGATGAAATGAAATGGATGGATATATGGATGAATGGATAGATGGATGGATTTATTGGAATGAGACAAATACAAGTAAAAAATATAGGCAGGAAGACGGGAAAGAATAATGAGTAATGAGAATGTGGAAGCACAATACAACAAATAGAAACGCGAATATACATAAGCATGAAAGAAGGAGGAGAGGGAGACAAGAGAAAGGGAGAAGAAATGAGAAAGAGAATTGATGACAAAGAAAACTGCAAAAAATGAACGGGTTAAAAAAGGGCAGATTAGGAAAGAATTGGCCCTGAAGCACATAAATGCAAAAGATGAGATAAAGTAAAACGTGTATCACCAAAAACAAATGCAAGTTGCTGGGGTCAATCCCCCATACCAATCCATTGAGGCGGAAAGTAGTCAGCACTTGTAAAATGTAAAGCTAAGGCCGATGAGTTCTTTGGAAAATCTCTGTAATATATCACCAGTCCATTGGCAAGCCACGCCCCCCACCAACCAAATGTGCCCACAGACATGATCACGTGATCACAACTGGCCAATAGAAAGAGGTGGTGTCCGGGGGAGGCTGGAGGCATAAAGACAACGTCTTTCGCAGCCAAATGTTGTTGGCACCACTCCAGGTCCTCGCTAGCTACAAGAAAAATGACTGGTCGTTTCGCGAAACGTCTTCTCATCCAATGAAATGCCTTCTTGTAATAAGTCACGTGGGGCACAGTGTAGCCCTGTTTTCCGGCGTGGTCTTCCAGGTAGTCTCCTCTCCGCACATGTACACCAATGAGGATGCTATTATTAGACGTTTTCTGGCGTAACTGTTGTAAGAACAAGCCGGCGTCTCGGCGAATAAAGTTTCTGAAAGTAAATTCTTGTCGGAGTTCGTCTGTGACGTTCTGGAAGTACTTCCACGACTGGAAATAGCCCTGTATGGAAACATTTGACCTTGACCCGGTTTCATTCAACTTCTCCAATAAACCTGCGTCAAATTTAGCAAAATGGCGCTCTTCCATCCAGGACCAACTGTAATAAAAATTTTAAAGCAGTTTTTGTATTAGAAAAATATTATAACAATATTATAATAAACTAAAAAACACACACACACACACACACATACACACACACACACACACGCGCACACACACACACACATACACACACACACACATAGAATCTACCACAAACAGAAAGTCCAGTTTGGTGTCATTTAAAGCTTGACATTATTTATTATTATTATTAGACTGAGGTACAGCCGACAGATTTTGCAAGCCTCTTTAAATGAGATACTTTATCCCATTAAGACTTGGACAACGTTCAACACAGTGTGATAGCATCTATAGCTCTAAAACAATGCAGATCATTGAGTATTGGTCATCACTACAAATCTGCATAATGTGACCAGTTCTTTAGTATAAACTATTCAAACATTCTTTTACGTATAGTCTTACAGTCTCCCACGGTGGCCCGGGGTGTATAAGTAACTTTTTGGCTCTCAGTTGCAGCCGGTGAAAGCCTGTCATCGGTGGGATGTCTCCCATGGAATGCCATCCTCGACGTTCTAGGGCTGACATCTCAACTCTCTCTCTCTCTCTCTCTCTCTCTCTCTCCTTGCTCCTGTCCTCTGTCCCACTGTCTTTTCCCTCTTCTTCACAAAAAAAGCCGTGATCGTGCCATCATCGTTAAATCTTAGCACAGGCAACACACACAGATAGTCTTATGGACCTATATCATATTTTGTAACACACGTTTCTATTGGATAAAATCGCAGTTAAAAAAAATAATTAAAAAATAGCCAGTTACATCTAAGATGACGTAAATCAAACAAAACTTATAATACCAATCACTTACTTCCCATTTTCGAACTCCTCCTGGTCGTACTCCGCGAGATTGCTGATCTGAAATATTCTGTCCAGATCAGTACCAGGAAAAACGATTGGTTGCCGTCCCACCGATCGGGCTACGCCCAGCAGTGAAGCGTACTTGAACATGAAGTTACCCAAACGTCCGACATTTAGGTTGATGGTCAGCAGGGGGGGATGCTGTTCTATTCTATGGCTATCCGCCCTAGTCATGGGATGGCTGTGTTGAATATTTGCGATTGCTTCTCTGAAAAACATCAACAATTATTGTCACGTATCTGTTGTCTGTTACAGTTACAGTGTATTTCCAAAAAGCACGCTGAGGAAGATACGTCGATCGATATGAATCCATCTCAATAAGATCCAATATCTTAGCTAAGCCACTACTATAATACAAAGTAAAACTAACGAGAAAAAAGGCTACGATAAAAGAAAACAATGAATGAACACCACTAGAGAATGAACACGAGCCAGTTTTGACAGTACCCAAACCCGTATCTAATAGAGACAGAGATGAAGGAAATTGTCAAACAAGCGTCCTGTAGGGTTATGGGAGTCAAGAGTTTTGAAGATCTCTTCCTTATTTCAGAAGGGAAACTCTTTGCTGTCATCCTCTAGATCTGTAACAGGTAGCCCATTTCAGAGGCCTTACTTGTTGAAAAGTATGTCTTGTAACACTTGTATGAGAGCCTCCGTGAGGGGGTCAGGGTATATAAGTAGGTTCTCTGTTCCCACCTGCAGGAGTTGAAAGCCCGCCATCGGTATGGTGTCTTCCTTGGAATGCCATCCTCGACGTTCCACGGGACGTCTCTTCTCTCTCTCTCTCTCTCTGCCTCTCTCTCTCTCTGCCTGTCTCTCTCTCTCTCTCTCTCTCTCATTGCTCCTGTCTTTTGTCCAGTTCTCTTTCCGCTCTTCTTCTTGACATGTAAACGCATTTTACCATGTTTTGCACAATATAACAGTGATCGTGCTGATATACCGCTGGCAATTACAAAATCTTTTTAAACTCCTTGGTATGATGTTCAGCCTCTTAACACTTTCCTTGCCAAGACATAAGGACGCCCCTAACGACTGTTCATTGTGTCTGTAAACTTCAGGTAGGGAAAATTTAATAAGGGAAGATTCTAATAGTTTACCTCATAAGATACAAATATCGAGGTCTCTAAAACAGAAATTTTCATCACTTGGTGCACTTTTACGACCTTAAAAAATGTTTAGTATTGTGCTTGGCACTCAAGGTGTTAAAAAACAGCAACACAACTCACAAATAACTTGTGTGAGAGCTCTGCTAATCTTATTTGATATATGTAACTCTGACATCCCTGATACTGTGCTCTTTCTGTCTTTCATCACTTTCTCATTTCTGCTTTAAGCAATAATTTTGAACGTATGGAACAATTTTGACCTTTAAATATTATGTGACTGTTGTTCAAATGTGATGCATAAAGATAAGACTGCAATTATTTTCGGCGTTTTTCAGATATTTCAGCGTCATAACTAAACAGTACTCAGATTATCCTCATCTGAAGCAATCACTCCGGATTTGAAAAATAGTGGGTTTGTTTGTTTGTTATTATTATTATTTGAAAGTCGACAGATATATATCTCAAACACAAAATAGCTATTCGAACTCAAACAGATATGACCAACCAATTAATTCATTATTTAAGATGACATGCGCATAGACTACCGGCGTATCCCAAAAGACATGGTGTATGGGGAGCTGCCTGAAGGTTCCCGCCCCACAGGAAGACCGCAGCTCCCGTTCAAGGACGTCTGCAAGCGGGACAAGAAGGCGGCCGACATTGACCCAACACATGGGAATGCTCTGTCGACAACCGTCAGTCCTGGAGAGCCACTGTCAGGGAGGGAGTGAAGCTGGCAGAAACCACCAGAAACAACCAGCTCGCAGACAAGAGGGCAAGGAGAAAGTCAAGGACAGCCTCTGTGGCAGTGTTAACCCTCTTCACTTGCAACAACTGTTCGTGAGACTGCCACTCTGGGGCGGGGCTCCTCAGCCACTCTAGAAGATGTCATCCCCTAACCTAGCGCTGCACCATCATCTCTCGAGACGTACGGATGCCGAGGACGACGCAAGCAATCACTCCAGATTTGAAAAATAGTGTCATTTTTTTTTTTTTTTAATTTGAAATGTTCCAGATATATATCTTAAACACGAGATAGGCCTAACTATTTGATCTGGAAAAGATATGACTGACCAATTAATTAATCAATCAAGATGACATGTACCAGAGCCGGGCCTGTCCTTTTACCGAATGAATTATTTTAAAGGATAAAAATAATCAAACCTCGGCTTAGATTATGCAGAGGACTGTAAAAGTAGGTATACCCACAATTAGTATTATGTCTTTATTATAATCACTTAACCATTAATATTAAATTAGCTAGCCTTAATCTTTATATTTTCGGTGTCATCATCTATAAAAATACATTTACTGTAACTATCATAATGCTTTTTATTGTAACTTTTCTTTTTTAGATAAGAATAAATGTTTCAACGAGTAAGGCGATCATTTAATCATGCTGGTAACTTGACCGACGAGGAGCACAATGGAGTTTAAATATATTTATTTAATAAATTTATCAATAATTTAATAATTTATAAATATACAGAGAGAAGCTACGATAACAGTCCAATTGTGTCTGTACTACTTCAGAATGCATCACTACTATTAATCACACTCAAAATGTTAAAAAACAAAAGCAAAAGCAAAAAAAGAGGCAAACCAATTTAATGTGCTAATACTTTTAATAAAACTAAGTATTACAAGATTGATATAATCCTTACGTTCCCCCCCCCCCCAAACTTTACCTTTACACAGGCATATCGGCCTAAACTAGCAACTTGATAAGTAACAAGTAACAAAGTTGGTCAGGCTCATTTTAGATAAATGCCTAAGTTATTATTATTATTATTATTATTATTATTATTCTATTTTGAGGGCGAAAAGGGGGAAAAATAATGTCACCATCACTGACATATCATATTTCCGATGATGTAAACGTTTGTTGAAATTTGACAAGGGCAAAAGTGCTTTACAAGCAATGTAGTAACAGACTCAAAGTACAAGCAATGTAGTAACAGACTCAAAGTACAAGCAATGTAGTAACAGACTCAAAGAAAGTACATGTACTTGACTATGGTCTGCACTCAACTTGGCCAAAATATAGTTGGGCAATTTTATTGCTGAGAATGGGCGTTGTCTCGTGGCTATAACCGGTGTTATAGACTTACCTGAGAGTGCAATAGTGGATGAGCAGTGACAGAACTGAAAGAAAACTCACTGCAGCCAGAGTGGACACAGTCCTGGACGAAATGTTAGCTTTCCACATCTGAGAGGCTGGGATGGAAGAGAAAACAGTACACCTGTTTAAAAAGTATTGATGGTAGTAAGAAGAAAGCTCAGCGAAGAGTGTTCGGAGACAATAATGAGGGGGTTATTCATACTGCAGTTAACTGTTTTACCAGAGGGTGTGGTCATAAAATCAATAATTTTCATTTTCCTGAATGTTACGTAGAATTTAAAAGTTTTTTTGTTTTTTTCTGTAGTCCTTGAACTATCGCTTTCGGATTATCATGGATTTTCACTTGTTGTTGTTGTTGGCATCCGTCTGTCTCGGGGGAGACAATGGGTATGTGCCTTGGATTAGTTTTTAGTAGAGTTGCAGCGCCTGCTTTGACAGAACACGGCAGGCCTTCTTGCAGTTGCTGCAGGTGTAGACAGCGCCTGGTTCTGTGGGTGCTGATGCCGTCCTCTGCCCTCTGCGCTGTTGCTTCTCCTCCATTTTCACTGAAGTTTAGGTTAACCCTATTCAGCAGCTGTCACTCAACACCACTACAGACCGATATTTAGATTTTCTTTTTTTTAATATTTGGTTGAAATCAACACTCATATTCAGATTTGGGAGTATGTCTGGTAAATAGCATCCATTTTTAGATATCTAATGGATTACTAGACAGACAGACAGACAGACAGACAGACTTGCCATCAAGTAACTAAACAACAGTCCATTAGTTCGTCTCATTTCTCCGTGGGCTCATACTTCCAATCATTCAATCCATCCATTGATCCAGTTTCTATTTGTGGTAGCATTTCTACTCAAATTCGGAAAGATAAATGGACTGACAGACTGGCAGTCAAGCGGATAAATGGGCAGGCAGATAAGCGGACAGACAGGCAGACAACCAAACTAACATACAGCAAGGGCGAACGGAAGCAGACAGACAGGAAACACATAGAAACACACACACAAAGATGGATGGATAGATGAGACAAACAGATAAAGAGATGAATAGAAAAATAGACAGACATATACAGAGATATAGAAAGACAGACAGATACACAGACAAACAGAGAAACGAACAGAAGGACAGATAGACAAAAAAAAAAAAAAAGTATGTTGAAAAAATGAAATAAAGAGAGACCCTGGCAGATTATGGTTTGCAACAAGCGGGCTTATGTGTCTCAACAGAATTTAAACAGTCGTTCAGCAGTAAGTCTGACATAGTACGATCTTCACTACGACAGGAAAAATAGCTTGAATTATTCCTAGTTTCAAATGACCTGATCCATCATGAGTGACAAGCCTCACACACATAAATGAATATATCCTTCATCTATATATTCCAAAAACATCGTATTTCTGGAAGGAGCTTCACTATTTATGGGCCTCTCTATCTCATACATAATTCTCTTGAGGACCTAAATATTTTGGCAACAGATCTCAGACAAACTACGCTGGACCTCAGACTGGGTCTATAGCTTGTTCTTGTCCCTGAACCAAGAGTTACACATACAAGCAATGCCTTGAGTTAACCTACATGAGCTGCCACGTATAAATTCTAATGTTAGGTAACGGCGTTCGCTTTCTCTCTTTACACTAGAAGAGAACCCAAGGCCTCCGTGGGTGATTCTGTAATTAGAGCCCTGGGACTTAAAGTGTACGGCAAGAGTGCGCACCTCGACGTTGATATTTTGGTTGATTAAACAGAATGTCGTACACACACACACACACACACACACACACACACACACACACACACACACACACACAAAACACGTGTTTTGAACGCATCCTACTTTCGAACGTACAGTTCAGATCAAGCAGTTCGTGAGTGTATTATTCAATCATTATCGCATTTTTAGAATAACGTCAAAGATAATAAGCTTTTTTCTCTTTTTTCGAGTTTATGTACATAGAAACACAGATCGATATGGAACAATTTTGTGTGCCAAAATTCATATGGATTTATTCAGCAGTGTTCGAGTCCATATGACTTTTATATGTTTAGTTATGGGTTTATAGTATAGACAGGTGTCAAAGGCTAAGCAAATCGATAGTTATCGAAAGAAAAAAAAAATAACTATCGATTGCTGTGGCAACATTTGCAACCCAGGAGAAGCAGTCACATCTTGAAGCGGTTATGGAATGAAAACAGCTCGTACGAAATCGTATCGCACTGAGCTTCGATGGAAATAGCAAAGATGATTGGAATATGCTCTCACGGGCAATGCAGTCTAATCTGTATTATAAAATTGCAAGAAAACCCACAATAGGCCTATAGACTCAAAAACTGCCGAAAGGATCCGTACGAAATTTTGCACACAACATTGTTGCATATGAATCTGTGTTTCTATGCATAAAAACTTGAAAACAAACATTATCTTTGACGTCATTCTACAAATGCGGTAATAGGTGAATAATAAACTCGTGAGGCTGCTTGACCCGAATTTTACTTTCGATAATAAAACTCGTTCAAAACACGTTTTCTTTGAGTAAAAGAGTCCGTCAAGCAAAATATCGACATCGAAGTGCGCATGCTTCGCCATACACTTTCCGTCGCAGGGCTATCTTTTAGAAAAATCTCCCACGGAGGCCGTGGGTTGTCCCCTGTTCATATTTTACAATTGAAAGAAAACCCGCAATAACCTTATGGAGTCGAAAATTGCTGAACGGGTTCATACCAAACTTGGCATACGACACTGTTGCATTATGAATCTGTGTTTTTAAGTGCATTACTCGAAATAAAGCTGGTTATCTTTGGCGTTATTCTAATAATGGGATGATAATTGACTAGCAAACTCGCGAGGCTGCTTGATCCGAATTGCACGTTCGATAGTATGACGGGTTTAAAACACATTTTCTCTAAGTAATATTCAGTTTAATCAACCAAAATATCAACATCGAGGTGCTCATGCTTCAAGTCTCAGCGCTATATTTAAAAAATTCTCCCACGGAATGTTCTTCTGGAATTTGGTACACAACACTCTTGCATAAAGATCTGTTTTGATTTGGAAGGACACGAAGATTCGAAACCAGCATTTTTTTTTTAGTGACTCAACGGTCCCCTAGCTTCCTGTGGGTAGGGAAGCCCGACGTCCAGCCTCTGATAAGGAGGAATATATTTTGGAGGTCCCCCGTGTACGTTACGCACGTTAAAGAATCCTTGGCAGTTCAAAATCGATGGGAGAGTGTGCAAAGTGCCGCTGTCCGGGCCAAATTTCCAAATTCCAAATTTCTACCCACAAAATTTCTCAGCAAAAATTGGCAACTTCTAAAAAAAAACGAGATAATCCTTACTTTCTTAGGATTGAAAAGCTTACGAAAAAAAAAAATTAAACTAGTATTTATGGGTTCTTTTAACAGTCATTTGAGACTTTTGGTGGCTTAACTATGTGTGATTACAATATAAAATAAAATGTGTGAAAGTATGTTGAAGTAATATTGAAATAGAATATAGAGAAAGGTAAAATAAAAAGAAAGAAAGAAAAGAAAAGAAATGAAAAGAAAGGAAACCTTCTGACTCTTGAATATAAGTTGGTTAGGTTGGGTAAGTGTTTAAAATGTGAGTGAGGAAGGTCAGACAAATTAGATGTAGGGAATACACGGATAGACATTTTATTATTGAGTGATAGTAGATAGCTGGATAAGTAAATAGGAAGGTAGGGAGACAGACAGACAAGCAGACAGATAGACAGACAAACAGACAGGCAGATGGTTTAGATAGAAAGAAAGATTAGATAGAGAAGGAGAGAAAAAGTTGAAGCAAGTACAAAGGAGAAATCTTGGAGCTGAACGTACGCCTGTCAACTCCATTAGCAAAGCCAGCCATTAGCACACAGACACGCAAAGAAATAACCGCTTAAATGCACAGACGGACACAACTGAACATTTGTTTAACTCGATGTCACATGAAATCATGCAAGAAAAAAAAAGAAAGTTCGTTCTGCTTTGTTGAAAATTGAAATGACATAACTTTTTCATACTTGATATTTAATCACAGAGAACAAAAGGATGATATCTATTAATTTGTCAAATAAAATCAACTTGAAATAAATCAAGAACTGAACGGTGTCAATTTGGATATTGATCGCAAAAGCAAATTTGGTCTACATAGATTGAAACACAGCTTGAGATCTTTTGCAAATTGTGGAATCCGTGAGACATGACATTTTTTTTAATTTATTGTGTAGTTCCTTACAGGCGAACGGATATAGCCCTACCAGTTCTAGACAAGAATCATGAGTAAACACGGGACACCTGATTGAAAGCTAAATGAAAAATAATTATAATACAAATATAATATAAAGAAATGATATTTTTCTTTTTAAATTGTCATTAAAATTACGTTATACTGAATACAATGATTGAACGCAATACAAAACGGGCCTACGGTCTATTCAACTTAGGCCCACGGGGGACCCAGTGGCTCTGGTATGGCGCCTGGTCATGGAGAAAGCAAGCCTGGATCGACTCGCTGGTTCTGTATCGGGGGATGACAGGACGCGAAGATCGAGAACCCGCATTTTTTCAGTGATTCAAAGCTTCCCTGGATTCCTGTGGGTAAGGAAACCTGACGTCTAGCCCTCTCGGATAAGGACGAATATATTTCGGAGGTCCCGTGTGTGCGTTACGTACCTTAAAGAACCCTTGGCGGTTCAAAATCGATGGAAGAGTAGACTGAGTGCCGCTGTCTGGGCAAAATTTCCAAATTTCTACTCACAAATTTTCTCAGCAGAAATTGGCAACTTCTCAAAGCCGAGATAATCCTACTTCCTTGGGATTGAGAGACTTAAGAAAAACAACAACCTAGACTCACCGATTCATACAGTGGTTCTGTATTCATAGTATATAGACCTTAGAAACGACAAAAACAACAAAATATCGCTAAAACATTGGACAACATGTTAGATAGGATGGTATAACAAAATTAAATTAAATTGATTACAACAGAGATAAGAAATAATCAACTTTCACTTGACCTCATATGTTACGCTCAATCTTGTCTTTCGAGATATGTCGGGAAATATGATAACAGGCCTATTTTAAAACGTATGAATTCCAATATCCTTGGATTATTTAATTTCTCGCTGCCTACAGGAATTAAAGACTTAAAAAGCCAAGCGTTATTCAGTATAGGCGCAGATTCGCTACACTCTTTCCTTTGTTACAAAAGATTTCAAAAGTTCAACCGAATGACACCGAAACCCTACACAGTATGCCCGCAGAAAGAGCTGGAAAATTATAGAAAATTATACTAAATAACACGTATCAAATGATCAATTGTCACTTAAAATATGTATGAGCATCTATGCTCTTCTAATTACTCTTGAATACACAAAAGTGTCAAGGATCCTTGAAAGAGATGAACTTTTAGTGTCTAGCTCGTCATCGCATGTGGCTCTGTGGTTCAAGGCATGTTTACAGACCCAACACTTCACATCGCCTTCACTGTTAACAGTACATTTTAGTACTTTGCACAAAATCTCTATTTTGTTTACTCACAAATCATATTGTACTAAAAATAAGAAGATAAAGGAAAGATACAAAAATAAATGAAAATAACGATTTGCATTACTCATTTCCAAAAACGTCAGGGGGTTGTTGACCAAGATTTAAAGATATTACCAAAGCAATTTCCATCGCGCTGAATCGTGGGAAACGATTGCATGCAAAGGTTGGATGGCAGTGAGGATGCTAAAAACTAAATGTACCCTAATCTGCTTGTGTGTGTGTGTATGTATTTTTCACTACATCTGAGATGGCAAAACGCCAGATCTCCTTACTCTAGAAACCTGGAAAAACCATAGAAACATTGTAAGTACCAAGTCGAGTTGACAAAGGTGTACGCAAAAATCATTTCATTTTGTTTGATTTACTTCATTGCGCACATTTGACAAAACTCATCACAAACACCAGATTTCTCTACCCAAATAACCTGGGAATCAAACATTTCCAAGGTGAGACTCGAACCCGAACAATAATAATAATAATAATAATATAGTACATTTGCTAAGCACCTATGCAAAGCCCCAAGGCGCTTTACCATAACACATTCATTAACAACACATAGTTCATCATTAATAACTACCTCCATACACACACGTGCACGCACACGCATACACATACACACACACACACAGATAATCTCATTTTGCGTCAGATGCCAGACCCCGCCATCGAGGTGACCGACATCGTCCCGTTCCCTTAGGCTTATGTAAGACTATTTGCCTTAGCCATCAAAGATCTAATAAGTAAATGTTACGTCCAGCCCAAACGCTCGGGTGGAGAAAAACTGTGTCAAGATCATGGCCTGTAGAATCGAACAGGATGGACATCTGAGAGTGGACAAGGGGGTACTGGAGACTCTCCATCATTAGGAGGAAGCGATCGATGGTTGTCTCTGACGGTTATTAAAGCCAGGCAGGGCGGCCAGAAACAGCAGGTTGTCAGCTTTAGGGGACAAGGCAAGGCGGGACTTGACGGCCACGGTGCTAGACGGAGAACAGAAAAGATGTTGAAGAAAGTAGGATACAGGAGAGGGGGAGGGAGGGGGAGGAGAGTGGTAAGGATATGTGAGGGAAGAAAAGACACAAATCTCGACTTACGCTATTACATTGGGATACTCGCAGGTCACACCTGAATTAGAGGAAAAAGTAATGTAAGAAAAAGATGATAATGACGAGGACAGGGTAAAGAAGAGAGAAAAAAAAAGAGCACAAAAACAAGAGATCAAAACAGAAATCAAATTGCAAGAGAATATGGATGCCGTACAGCTCCAGAATATTAATGGCTACACACACACACACACACACACACACACACACACACACACACACACACACACACACACACACACACACACACA
>JBCAUA010831086.1:0-14176 GCA_038406235.1 Peronia verruculata
GGGGGATGATGGCCAGATCAGCAGCGGTGCCCCGACGGTCGACAAGACTACGGGAGATGTAGATGTAGATGTAGAATGGGTCAGTTACCATATTTTCAGTGTACAATACTTATACATGTATCTCTGGCTACAGTGAGGTTAGCTCAAAGCTTTATATTTTACATGATAGTTATAACTTACTGTGGTGGAAAATGAATGACTCATTTTAACAGGCTGTGAGGTATATTCGTGATGAATTTCTGTGTAGTAGGGAGATATATGTACTGCCTTTCATGAAACATAGTTATGGTATAGTAGATTCATAATTTACATAAAGATTTCAGGTAAATATAACATGGCCAGTTCGATCCCATCTCTAATCGCATTAAGTATTGAGATCTCCCCCATCCTCCCAAAAAGGAGCATAGAGGCAAGTATTTCGAGTTATATAAGATGATAGCTGAAGACATTTAAACTTAGTTGCCATCAGCAAAGTATTCTTTTGATTGGCTTATTATTTTCTTTCATTTTTTGTGTCCATTTCATCACACTTTTTGTATGTTTTCATATTGTCGGTCATGCTTGTTTCTGTCGTTTCCAGTTCTCTTCTTTCTAATTCTCTTCTTTCTTAGTCTCTTCACCAAGTGTCTAATCACCCCTTTGTTTATAATGATGCTATAATATTCATTCATGACCATACAAGTTGTCTCAAACTCTGATACTATCAAAAGTTATGTACATGTACAATGTTTTGTCATTGTGAGATTGATATTTGTTCGTAAAAAACCCTGTTTCTTTGATATTTATATATCCATGCTCAATTCCCCACCTATCTTTAATACTTGATGTGATAATACGTGTCTTGTATATTCTTTAATCCATTCTTAATACATGTACATGCTTCTCCTTATTCCTAATGCCTATACACATTTCTGTGACTTGACTCCATTACCACAGCTATAGCACGGTGAACGCTGCTTGTTTCAAATGGCAGTAAGAGATTCTGGTCTCTCTTTCTAATAGGCCCGATATTGTACTGGTACAGTAAATCTGTGGCTATGATGTCTCTTTTTGTTGCCAGACCAGTGACAGTTGTGTGAGACGCCAACTATTTCTTTTGTTCTTGTCTTGTCTGGGTTGCAGTTTTGAGTATATAATCTCATCTAATAGCATGTTAAGAAGTATTCCACTCTCAGCTGTTTTGGAGACAGGAACATTGCTTGTATTTCTCAAGTCAGAGGTGAGAATTATTTTTTTAGTGCATGTGAGTACTCATTTGTCTCGGAAGTTTTATTGACTAGCATTGGGTAGCAGATTATTTCTAACTACTTCTTAGATTTATTTTTTATTACTATATATTTTTGTCAGTCTCAACTTGTCCTGAATCATTTGTATGGTCATGTGTCTCAAATCAGAGGTAAGGCTTTATTATTTTGCTCTTCATTTATCACTGAGACTTGATCATTTAAGTAAGAAAATATTTCATATTGTAACTGAGACGCTGACATTTGACCACTGTACTGTGCATGTCTACCATGCACTTAGCTTCCATGGACTAATTATGGGTAGAAAGAGAAGTAAATGTAGCCTATGCTTATTAATATTTTTATATACATGTAGTTCTATATCAAATCACAGCTCCAGGTATTTTTTTTATATGCCTATCATGAAGTTAAGTTTTGGGAAGGGTTTGTTTGTCAGTAAATGTAATCCTGTCTCTCTGTTATTGTGAAATAGTCTTTCTGTTACTGTGAAATCCAAATTCAACCATTGCCTCTCTGCCCTCTTTGCTCTTAAATATCCCAGAAGATAAATATAGTATATTTGTGTGTATGCTTCTCTATACTGTGGCAAAATTTTAAAATAGAATGGCCTCAGAAAATGAATGGGACTATAATTGTTTTGAACGAGTTTGGTCCATTGGTCTGTCTTGTTGTGGTCTCATGCTGTTGGCATTTAGCAGAGTCGTTTCAGTGTTTAGCAGAAACAGAAACATGTTTCACATTTTCGCATTGAGGGGTTATGATAAGTTTGTTGAAATTGATTCCTCAGCACCTATGGTATGGCTATGTTTGAACCCATCAGTGGGTTCAAGATAATGCCGAATATGAATGTTGAAATGTCTGCTGCTTTCTGGGCCAAACATTTATATGTGATAAGCTAAGGGACTGTAGAAGACAAATGCTGAAAATTTGAAACATTCGAGAAAAGTTTACCAAACCAGGAAACTCTCAAGCTTTGTTTATTTTTGATCAAAATAAAGAGGCATAATTTTATTTCAATTAGACTTTTTTATTTGTGACATGAAACTGTTTAAACATGGTTTGAAAAGGCCAATTCATGGCATAACATGAATTAAAAATCCTTTTCCTGTTTTTGACAGGGAACTGTGTAGTAACCGCTTGCCACTAAATTCACCACTATTTCTGAGACACTGTTATACTGGTTAATATCAATGGATGTGCCGTAATATGACTTCATGTACACGTATTTGTGAAATAATTTTAGAGTTAAGAAGATTCATGTGGATCACAACAGCTGGTTTTTTTTGGTTTTTTTTTCTGTCTCTTTTCACTTATTTAAAACAATTTTTTTTTTTTTTTCAGCACACCCTGAATTGTCGCTTGCAAGTTGTAACATTCATAGCTTAACAAGCTGTTGGTGCAATTTGGCATCTGTGAATTAGATTTATCAGCATAGCATATTCTTCTCATCCTGTTAGTCAGAATTCCTGGTTGTGGTCATCTGTCTCTCTCTCTCTCTTTCTCTCTCATGCTTCATATTCAGTCACAGCAACACTTTTCTAATGCCCTGCCTAACGTGAACCATTCAGTCATTTACATGTACTCCAAATCTAAGGCTTTTTTTTTTTTTGTTAAATTTCATAATGTTCCGTGACAACGCAGTGTTTATATTATGTGGATCCGTTTTATTACACAATGATCCATGGGTTGTTTTCTTTTGTCTTGCAGTCTAGCATTTTTAATTTACTGTCAATGTGTTAGTGTCTGGTGTCTTGTTTGCCCTGTAAGATGGGATTGTCGCATTTATGTAAGTCTGTCACTGATTATCCAATCACATAAGAATGACTTGTGTGGTATATTTATTGATTACGAGCATTTTGCTTTAATTTTGTTTATTTCTATGTCTCCTCACCTTGTTATTACTATCTACCTATATATATATATATATACTTTGTATTGTAGTTGCTCTATGATCTTGCCAGATTATTTGACTATTTTTTATATGCATGTGTGCTTGCATGCAAGAGATTAGGAAGAGCAAAATCTAAGCAGATCACCCCCTGAGCTGTAATATAGATCGCACAACAGTAGGCTATACATGTACAATAATCATTGTGAAATTAAACTGATAGAACCTTAGTAGCCTATTACACATTTCATGGTAATTTACATTTAAGTAATTTGTAAAATAAAAGTCTCCCCTGTACCTGAATTGAAAATAATTCTCAATTCTGGAGATAACAAAAAATCAGTTTATTGTACCACTGTAGAGCATCATTGCAAATACATAGTACATGTGCATATACACATTACATCTCATGTGCCTCTAGTTTGGCTTATGCAGCTACATACTGATGCACTGAAGAAGCCACAACAGTCTCTAGTGGAACTTAAGAGACAACCAAGGCTAGATCTTATTGATACAGTTAAATCATGTAAGTTCAAATAATTTTTCAAATTCAACTGATTTCATAGTTTAAATCTCATAAACCACTTACGTTTCTTATTACATATAATGCGAGTTGTCGGTATAATGAGGGTGTCAAGCATTTTAGAGTAGTACATGTATCATTGTCCCTTACATACACTGCACGTATGTGTGTGACTAGGAATGGCTCTTCTGCCGTCTTGAGCTTGAAAGTTATGTATTAGTAGTATTACCCAGTATGACTAA
The DNA here is from genome assembly GCA_038406235.1 of Peronia verruculata. NCBI lineage: Eukaryota > Metazoa > Mollusca > Gastropoda > Systellommatophora > Onchidiidae > Peronia > Peronia verruculata. The sequence continues at coordinate 3,898 of JBCAUA010831086.1, forward strand.
GACAGTTTGATATCAAACATTTTTGCAGGCCATAAATAGGCCTCAGATTTCCATTTACATATTCTATCCTTTCTTTATTTCTCAAAATTTTAGATCTTTGAACTGCTTTGTCTTTGTTCACTTTTAAATAAGTCAGTGAATGACATGTTTTGATTTTGCTTTTTAAATGTAAAAAAAAAAAAAAAGAAAAAAATCATATATTACAGTATAATCCACATAATATCAATACTTTTTATTTTGATCGATCTACTTTTCAGGTCCCTATTTTTCTGGTTCTATATTATTGTTAGCAAATAAAATCCTCTATATCAACATTTTGTCATCCCCCACAAGGAAGCTTTGTTTTTTGGGTTTGTACAGTGTACTAGTGTAAAGTCATGTTTTGGGCCTACAGAAGTCCATTGTAAAGGTAAGCACAGGAGATTTCCCATCTTTCAACCTTTCACTTGTCTATGATTCATTGATTGCCAATGCTACATTGTTGCACGGCATGCAGGCTTTTATGAGAAGCAGCAGGTCTCCAGCTGAACTTCTAGGTCAACCATTATTAATGTGAACTATAACAGAATTGGTGGACACACAATGGGTTGCTTGCAGTTAACAAGCACATGAGCTTTGCTGAGATGTATTTCACTGTACTGGAATTTTAAGTCAAAGCCCTATGGTGTTTTACTCTCCCACTGTTAAACTTGTGAGTAAACTGACACATGAGCTTGCGAAAATGTAGTTAAAGAAGAGAAAGATTCGGGCTATTGATGTAAAACTTCAGTTTTTAGCACACACACACAAAAAAAAGACTCTTGATGAAGGATATTGTTGAAAAATATGGCATTCCTCACAACACTGCTGTCATTTTAAAAATACAGTATATATACTAGTTATTTTAACTGCATTTACTGTATTCTTAAAAATGAGAGCAGAAACCCTCTCCCTTGCCTAAGTTGTCCCCTTCTCATATAATTGACTAATATCAATTTTCTCTATTATGAACATCATATTATTAGTCCTCATGATGTCAATATTTTTATTTCAAATACCGGTAGTCATTTATGTCATTTTGACATACATGTATATAAACCATACATATAAACCATACACATAATTAACCCAGTTTTGATGTTTGATACTTATGGTTTGAACTTGGCTCCCAACATTCAGCCTTGTTTTGGCATCACTGGATTTGAAAAGTCAAACACTAGTGATGCACAATTTGATTCCATTTTGAGCCCATAATAAATTCACATATATAGGCTGAACTGATCTTATGAGCTCTCTGATTTGGTCTGATTGTTCCATGCGAGCTTGTTTTCACATCATACTTGTATTACGGCATTGAATGTTTTTGCAAATTATTGATCATGTGCATTCATGTATTTTAAGTATGTCATGTAATTTGCTAGAGATGTAGAGTAAAATAGGAGTATCTAATGTCAACTTTTGTTTTTAAAACAGGAAGTTGTGTATGCAATATCGTTTGGGTTTTTTTAAATGTTTTTGTTTCTGCCTGTATGATGTATGAACTGATGTTGAAGTTTATTACAATAATAAAGATAATTTTCAGTGGTAAACTCTTCAGGGTCTGTTTTATGCTTCATAGCTGATGTATTTGTGCTGTGGGCAAATGAGTCAGAAGTTGTGCTGGGCGACTTGAACTATTTTCTGACACAAATACCAAAACTTTTTTTGTTCACAAAACAAAAATTTAATCTTTTTTACCGGCAAAAAAAATAAAAAAATTAGTATCTGAATCAGAAAACAGTTAAAGGCAGCTGTAATTTGAATTCACCTGGCCTGACTTACAAGACAATTACGTTGTGAAGTCACATCAGTCTCAAAATTTCATTCAAAGAGACAGCTCAGTTGTTTAACCCAAAAAAGTAACAGAAAATTTGAGATTGTCTAAAATGACATTAATTCCCATTTACAAAATGAGTTTTTATTACAATCTAATGTGTGCCATTTCATTGCCCTCTGTGCTGTTAGGAAAGATAATATGAAGTGAACATCTCTGACCAGCCAACCCAAGGTAGTTTGTGGAGAAAGTGATACCGGTAGATAACTGGGGGATTGGCAAGACAATTTTTTCTCTTTCAAATAACCCAAAAAAGGATTTATGTGAATAACAGATTTCTTCAGGTGAGCATTTTGAAAGTGACAATAAATTTAAAACAGTCCAGTAATTTGCACATTAATAGTTCAACAATTTAAAAAATAAAATAAATTATTTTCACAAACTGATGGAGATGCATGAGAGAACATTAACAACATGTTTTTGCACATAGCTGTAAATTTTTGTGCCAATTTGCATTCTCAAAGACACCAAAAAAGTAAGACTGCTTAATTATTGTTGTTTCTTTATTAAAGAGGAAACATCAATGACATTTCTAATGGCAAAACCCCTTAGAGATAATCAGGAGTGTAAGCATTATTACAGCACAATTTAAAAGTCTACCGACCAAATACATGTGAGGATTCCAGTGAAAAAAAAAAACCCAGACAAGTAACATTTTCTACAAAGGGAGAAAAACATACAAAAGTTAAGAAGTCTATAGTTTTCACTGTATACCCTTTTAGAAACACTCTTTTTAGCAGAACTTGCCTGGTTCCTCCGAATTATTGTTCTGGTTAACAAATCTTAGTGGTGTTCTTCATAACATTGGGGCAATAACTAATTTTTCACAAAAATGTGACTTATATTTATATAGTTTTTCCACTGGAGCCTTCATGTAGTAATAATACATGTACACTTAAGAAAAGCAGATAAGTATTTTTTTTTTTTTTATACTTTTGCCTTTCAAGTTACAATCCATCTGAATTACAATTTACATGTAGATACATGTATCTGACAACCATCGTCCACCAATGGGAAATAAACAAGTCATGTGACCTAACTCTTTCATTTGTCCATTCTTCTGTCTTACATATACATCATTAAAATCACTGAACAAAAACCATATGAATCATGGATCAACATATTGTTCATGTTTCCAATGTTGGTCCATAAATACCGAACACAATTTCAAGTCAGTATCTTTAAGAAGTCGAAGTTTCTTAAAGAGCTTTTTTTTTTTTTTTTACATAATTTTTTGTAATGCATGAGGGTGCAACACATAAATGAAAGAAGTTTTGTAGCAGCTGGCAAGGTTATGAATTTTAGAAAACACAACCATGATGAAGCATCTTGAGACTGTAGTGAAAGGACATTACACACAAAGTGTGAAGCAGAATTTTGTTGACAGGGACCTAAACGGTTTTGCACCTTCACTATCTTCCTTCCAATGCAAGGAGATCACAAAGATATATTTCAACAAAAAGCCTCATTAATGCATTTTGTATTTCTCTAAAACAATCATACTCAATCTTTTAGTTCAATCAGGGACAAAATCTCTGACTGATGACCTTGTCTGACAATAAGAACCATCAAAAAACACTGTCACTTAGAGAGGTTAAAATCCCTTCCACAGGCCAAAAGAGTAAAACTATGACATAACAATGCTCCAATCCTCAGCTTACATAAATTATGACAATACACAGCTAGGAAAATGACACATAATTATTAACCACTGAGATTCCCACCTAACATAAAATCAGCTGGATTGATAGCACTGACTTTGACAACATGTTCTAAAAATAATCAACCTATACTGTTTACTATATATACACATAAATTCATTTACGATGTTCTAACCATTTGTTCGTATATCTTTCTCAAACCAAAGAAAAGCAATGTTACTGACTATAACATTTGAGTACTCTGACCATGAGGAATATGAAGTTGCAGTATTTATTTGGCTTTCTTGAAAGTTCCTTTGCCTTTCTTTTTCTGAGGACCTTTGGCTTCCTCTGCCTGCAATATTGAAAGAGAATCAAAGATCAGCTGCAGAGGCCAGGTGAATAAAATACTGACAATGACAAAAACACATACATAATAGATAATAAATTTGACTCTGCTCATGCCTCATTTCTCATAAAAAGCCTGCAATACATTGCTCTTTTCTTCTTGTAATGAAAGGAAAACACAGTCCTAACCAAGACTAGTAAAAACGTTATTAACGTTCCATCATGTCAGTGACATTAAGACACATTATTTTACTATTGGTCTTTTTTTAAAAATCTGCTTCTTATGACATGAGAGAGTGTAAACGACTTGCCTTGCGTTTTGTAGTTTTTGATGTGGACACCACAGAGAAGAATGAGTCCATTCGTCCTTGAGTAGTGCCTTGTCGTGATTTCATCAACTTCTTGACTCCATTTCTGATACGTTCCTCACTATAACAAGAAAGAAAATTATCCAGTTTTGTTATTTGCATCCTCAATTGTTTCATTGCCGCTGATGATTGGCCTGTTTGTTTTTCAAAATTTCTGTGGGTTTTCTAAAAAATCAGTGTATTAAGCTGATGCACAGCAATACACACCTTCCACAAATATGATGTTAATTTAAGCAACAACCAAAAAAGTCATCATAAATCAAAATGCATTTGATTTTCAATTAACATAAGTGGTATTCTGGGGAAATTACTAATTTAGTTTAAATCCACTCTCTACAGATTCAGTACAGTACAAGTGTCAATAGAAACTGCAGGAACATCTTGCGGGTTAAAAAAAATATTAAAATATTATATCTTAGCACAGATGATAACAAAGTGTATTTTTGTCAACACCTAAAACTTAACCACCCTTCCAACAAAAAGTTTCTTCTAATGCCACACAAAATGAGCCCATGTTCTTCGTGACTGGTTCCATGACACTTGTAAAAATAAAATGTGCAGTAAAACTGGACCTACTTGAAACTTTTCTGTGTCACCATGAACTCTACCAGACCTTCCTCATCAGGGTCTGTCCACTTCAACTGAAAAAAAAAAAAAAAAGAAAAAATATCCTACATTCTTACAAACATTTTGAAAAAACTTGCCTCTTTAACTCACTGACGACGGTTTCCGCAACTTATGCTGGACGGTCTGGTGGTCAATTGAGACGTTTCCCATCAACTTTATAATTTTTTCACACCGACCCATTTCCCGCAAATGCCCCAGGAACCGTCTCTTACTGTAGAGTCACAATTTGTTTCATTTCATATCGAGTTTGGCAGAAATCTGTAACATTTTGAGTTTTAGAAGATCAAGAAAAGTCACTTCAAAGTGAAAGTAGGGAAGGAAAATGGTAGCATTTGCAGGAGTAGTACTAAGTAGGGTAAAAGCAAAGCCCCAACATCTTCTTAGTCTAGATCTAGAGAAACTTCTTTACAGCAGGCAGAGATGTAGAAACCATCAATCACTGTCTGACTATTGGACAACACAGCTAGATCTATATTTTTCAACATTTTCCCCAAATTCTAAGGAAACCCAAAATTTGCCTAATTAAAAAAAAAAAATAATAACATTACAAAACAACTATGAGACAATCCACTTCTGTTTTCTGTACCAGAATGTGTTGATTTAGTACTGCTATGTGTGTTAAAATGGTTATGTTGGACTGTGAAAAGTGTGTTTATTCATTTTTTGAAATTCCTCTGAAAATGCCAATCTTTGTGTGTATGTAAACTCAAAAAACACTCAGTCTACAGTGAGCTAGAACCACGGAACAAAATATTCAATACAGGCACACTAATAAAGACATAAACCAAATACAATACTTTCTGTACTTCAGTAAATCCATAGATATAATCAGTTTGAGCATCATGTGAATAATTTACATTTACTTTTACAATTAAACAAAATCACTCAATGCTATAATAAATTCTAATACTTTATAGTTTACAAAATAAAAATTCCAAAGAATATTCATTTTCAATATTTCTATACACACTTACATCTATTGATTCAGGATCTTGAATCTCTGGTTCCTGGAACAATCTGCGTGCTTCCTGGTAAAAAAAAAAAAAAAATTAGAGAAAGAGTTTAATGACAGCTATCTACTTTTTTACTAGTAATAATGCCAACTGGGTGAAACATTAGTGGTGGCCAACAAAACTGAAATTGGCATGGAATACAAATTATTAAATACCCTCTGGCAATCAAAATTTCTATGAACAAAAAATAAAAAAATAAATAAAAATCAAAACTTAAAAAAATCATTAAAAAAAAAAAAAAAAAACAGCACAAAATTGGAGGAGGAACCAGAATGGACAGATTAGAAACATCAATATTTTGGAAACTATCTTCATAATCTGCTTAGCATATGCATAAATAAATAAACAAACAAAAATTGAACAAAAATAACAAAAAGACTGAATTTGTTTAAATTCACAAATGGAACTATCAAACAATACCGCATTTTTGCTGATAAGAAGCAATATGACATTTATGAAAAGCTGGTGAAATGGGTTGGTTGTCAAATTGTTCTTGTACAGTTATTGGTGTCAGGAGAAAGAGAATTGAGTCAGTAAAAAAAAAAAAAAAAACTTTTTCTGTGATAGGACATATGCATTCAAAGTCAACTCACATGACCAATAGTAAAAAAAATCTGATTTTCCAACTCATTTCATTTAACGCAGCTGTATGATACATGATACTGCTGCCAAAAAGTAACATAAACTAATTTAGGGATATGTGAAAATACATATAGCACCATATATCCAATGACAAAGAGAACAAAGTTATATGTGAATTATTAATAAAGAAGATCCATTCATTTGATGTATATCTTTTTTCATGTATGCAAGAGTTCATAATCAATATTTTTTACATGATATCTCGACTGTGAACATGAAGAAGATATAAAACTTTCTGTTCATCTTTCATCAAGGCATAGGGCCTTTCATGTAGGTTTCAAAGCAAAATATTATTTACTTACTTTATACATCCAGTCCTCTGGAATGGCATATTTCTGAAAATGTAACAAAGACAAGAACAACAGTTTTCAATTTCAATCATAAACTATTTAATCACCCTAATAATAAAATGATACTGTTCTAAATGAGCAGGAAGAAACTTTATAAATACCTACATCACCCTGTCTACCTATGTCTCTTCCCACTTTCTTGTGTTGCTCAAATTCAAACAAAGAAAGCACAACCTAGAGTTTTGATGTTCTTGCTGTTTATTGAAAATCAGCAAACCGAAGAATAAACTTGAAGTACAAGAGGATTCTAGATGAAACTCACTGATTGCTAAACAACTTACACATCAGTCAAAACCTCACCACTTTCTACTACATATTGCATGTATATATCAATCATTTTTTTTTTTTTTTTTGTGATCTTCTCATTCTCTTCATTTTCCTAATGAGCAACATGATATAAAAACAGAACCTCACTATCTGTGCAACTATGCATTTGATAAATGATGTTTTAGATCAGCCCTAAGCAAAGATATTAAAGCAAAACATTAAGGCTTGTAGCATTCCCATGTAACAGAGCAATAGAGAAAGTTATTCCTGACTAGAGCAAACTCAGAAGCATATAACTTATAACTGACATATAAACTGACAAGTGCAGACAGTTAAATTTCAGTGCCTGCCCAATTACATGTGATGATAACTTCTATTGTAACCAAATCTGAAACCTTGACTTAGGGAAACTAACCTCTTAAACAACTATCAGACAATCTTAGATCCTATTTCAGTCTCATTATACACACAAGTCATTATATCCTGGAAGATTCAAATAATCATAAGAAATTTCAGTTTAACTATTCTATTCAGCCTGAAACAACAAAAAGTCGTCTAAGATAGACCAGCATGCCAGTCATCACATTAGAACTTGCAAACCAAGACTGGGGCTACATTATGAAAACAAGACAATCTAAAGTAGATGAGTGAAGTTTTCAAACCTTCGTATCCAAATGTTTCAGAATTTCATCAATACTCCTGTGTTGTTTGATCAGCTCAATGGCTCGCTTAGGTCCAATGCCTCTGATAGAATCACAGTAATCACATCCCAGTAGTATGCACAAGTCAATAAACTGAAATGTGTATCAACAGCAGACTTAAATGTCCAATGAATTAGTGAGTCAAGTTCAATTAAACGGAATTATTTTTAAAAAATCCACACAGGAAAGATCATTCAATTAGAAATTGGCATGATAAATTGGGAGTTACAACTTCAATAACTGAAGTATAGACAACCAATTTGTAAAAAAAAAAAAAAAAAAGAGGTTTAAGAATTCAAGCAAAATAAAGAATTCTTATTACTGTGGCAAAACCTTAAACCATTTGAAATTTGAAAAACAATTTTATCAATTTAACTCACTCGGTGAATTTAACAAAAGCTGGAGAAAGAAATCAGCAAAGGAAAATAGTAGACATCAGAACATTTCACTGCCCACAATAAATCTCAAACTATCTCAATACCAACAGAAAATGACCAAAGCCAAGAATGTTATTTGTCCTTAGACAAGCAGGGTGTCTATGATGAACAACTGGTGTTACCTCATCCTGGGTCAGTTTCAGCTCATCGAGCACTCTGCCCAACTGGTACTCTTTGATCGGCATTTTCCTTGGGGAGAAAAAAATATCAGTTGATATATTATATTATAGTACAGCTTGTGTCTGTCTGTCTGTATGTCTGTATGTATGTATGTATGTATGTGTGGATGGATGGATGTATGTATGTATATCAACTTACGATATACTTGATTAGCTCAAGATACAAGATACATATATACAAGAATTATTAAAACTAAAAAGCAACCCATTATTTTAGCAAGTTCCAAGACTTTAGATTTCTGCAAAGTTACCATATGTAGCAAACTAGCTGGATTTATTTGTTCTGCATAAATGTAGATCTTTATAAATATATCTAGTTTTGGGCTAAATAATGAACAATCATTTTAAAGCAATGTGCACTCAATTGTGTCTGATAAGACTCGAGATTAGTGTGCATAATTACTAGATGATCCACACAGCACAAAAAATTTGTATGAAGTCATTGGACAATAACAAAATTAAGAAACCATTCTAAACTACTGGGTTGCATAATATAGGCATTTTATCTCTATATTTTAACAATTCATAAAAGTAAGAAACCTTATTCTAAACTACTGGGTTGCACATAGACATTATATCTCTATATTCCTTGGCAATTCACAGAACAGCGATTTGATCTTAAAACAACTGGCCGATTTACAAGATTAAAAAGCTCTATTTTCAAGTTAATGGACAACACATGAAATAAAAAATCTCTGCCGCTAAATTACTTTGTGACCAACAAAACACACTCTAAAACTTAATGGCAGACTTCTGGACAAGTGGAAATTTTACCTGGCTTCACTAAAGGTAAGATGGCGCAGGACAACATTTGACCCAAATGTTAGGGAATCCATGTCCTCTGTACCAGTAGCAAACACTTTGCCTGCTTTGACCAAGGCAGCACACTGTGCTTCTGCTTCACATGGAGCCTGAAACAAAAATTATTTTGGATATTCGTATGCTTAACTAAAAAACAAAACGCACACACATATACAATGTACAAAACAATTCATAACAAATAGTAAGTATATCTCTCTTAACTATTGTGATTTAAAAAAAAAATAGAGCTAATTAATTGTGTTGCATCGCAATTTAAAGCATGTGATGATATCGAATGTATCAAAATCCCAACAAATATATCTAGTCATCATCATTTTTTATTTGACAAAAATTTTCAGATTATCTTTGTTGAGCCTCTGTATATTTTTGTATGATGGTAAAATGACACTTTAACTTACCAGTCTTGGTGCCCAGTGTTTATTTAAAATATTTAGTGGTCGGTAGGTCTTGTGACAGCTTTATAGAACAGATACATATGCACATGTAATTCATGACAATCATCTGCTGCTTCGTTTAGGAACAGAATGTGTCAATAAATGCAATCTTTCAAGGAAAACCAAAAATCTAATACAAACATCAGAAATAAACTTCTGTGCTTTTGTTTTCCACATAATTTCCACAAGTCCATACAATTTTAATCTGTCTTTGATGAATTGGCATTTTTCTATGACCCCTTACTGTGCTGTGGTATTGGTAGCCTAGCAGTTGGGCAGTCGCTAGGGTGCCTCTGCAAACAGCCCCCCCCCCCCCCCTCCCCCAACGCAGAGCCATCTGCAACGCGTATTGGTCCCAAGGGCCTCGGCCTCAGGCACCAACTATCGGCCAGGGCTGGTGGGTTCTCCACCAAACAGCCCAGCTCCAACCTTCACCTCCCTGAGGTAGTGACTGGAATGTAACTGAGACAGTTTGAAGCCGAATCCAGCATACAAACGAAGGCGGGGTGCCCGAGCTGGAGGGTTAAAGGGGTAGTGCAACATGAATTCAATGTGTCAAATTCCTTTGTGTTTTTGCCTCAGACGAAATGTTTCAGTTA
>JBCAUA010831097.1:0-14176 GCA_038406235.1 Peronia verruculata
TTGCTCAGAGGCCTTTTGGTTTAAACCACAATACGTTCTAAAGACATGTACATCTTTCAACCTCCTGATGGAGGTTATCTCGACATTTCTTTGTTAAAAAAAAAAAAAAAAACCTGTCTCAAAAACTCCTGTCTTCACTTTTGAGAAAAACAAAAAAATCCTGTCTTGAAAACTCCTGTCTTCACTAAGACTTGTGAAAAAAAGTGGAAAAATTTAACAAAAAAAACACACAAAAAACACAACAACAACAACAACAAAAAAAGTAAATAACTAAAAATTACTACTCATAATAAATCCTGTCTTAAAGAATCCTGTCTTCACATCTTGAAAAAAAAAAAAAAAAGGCCTTAAAAGGTCCTGCCACACAAGGGTCTGAGGGTGTCACTGCGTTGTTTTGGTCTCCCTTTCTATCTTGCTTGGTATTTACAGGTCCCAGTCATCTCTATCTCCTACTCTACTTTTCCTTACTCTATCTACACAGGGATGAGCCCTTCAGCCATTAGTCCTACATTTCAACCAACAGTGAGATGATATGTGCAATATTGCAATTAATTGTGACTGCTTATATATGTATATTATATATATACATGAATATTACTCAACGTACACATGTGCAAAAACTCATGTGAGGTAAAAGCACATGTAACATAGATCAAATAAAGCATGATAAGTTCTATGAAAACTTATTTATATATACATGAATTGTTAGACAAACATAGTAATAATCAACATACATTTACAAGACCAACCTTCATTTATGAGTGCATTTTGCAATCAGGGCTCATAACACACTATAGGTGAAAACATGTAAATGACTCAGAACAGTTTTCTATTGCTTTGATAAACTCTGCTTTTGGAGCCAGACATTTCAACATTAGATTTGTGTCTGACATGGAACACTTTCAATGAGTCTAGAGCTAGACGTCAGGCCAAACACCCACGGTAGGCATTGAAGGCTGCCTATTTACATCACCAATTTAAAATGCCATCGAGCCAAAAAATGTAACAAGAGACCAAATTGTTGACCCTAACAAAATTTTATTCATATAAATCATAACTTGGCAAAAATGAGACACAAATTAATTTAAAAAGACCAATGACATGAAAACATTCATCGCATTCAAATATAAGAAATACATTAGACATTTATAACAGTAGCCAAAGTAAGAAAAGGCCACCAAATCTGTGAGCACTTTGCATGTAGAGTTCAATAATAGTCATCCAATCTGAGTTTGGCTCACCTGCCTCAGAATGCAAGTGTCCAAACTATGTTATATTGTTGTTGCAGTTGGAATGATTGCCAGTCTTTAACGAATCCAGTTATCCGGCCTGTTTATAGGGACAGCTAGGCCTAGAGACATGAAATGTTCTCTTGATATATTTTGTTCTTTGTATTTCAATGAAATACATCCACAGCGGGCCACTCTACTTCTAACTTGAGCTATACTTCAACTTAAGCTTACAATGTACAGCAAATGAAAGTGCGTACATGTAGTTTAATGTGTGGATCAAGAAAAAAAATGGTAAATCAAAAACTGGGAAAGAAAAAATATGCTCTACAGTTTCAAAGCATGAAATACAGTAACTGAAATGCAAAAGTAAACAAAAGTAGGCCTACATGTACAACTCTTTTTTTATAAATCACAATTAGATTGAAATTAATTTAAAGATGCAATGCAGAAATATATTTCACATTTTGTGTGGGTAGACTGCAAAAGAGTGACTTTCATTGCTATAGTATTTTGTACCTGATACAACACAAGAACTCAGAAAAATCCCAAAGCTTTTGCCATAGCAAGTTCAGCATTGATCACTGGTACAATGTGCTCACTGTTTTGCGTACAGTCCTGTACCATACCAATGTTCACTATCTTCACATAAAAGTTTGTATTAGTTTGAAGAATACCTCAATTTTATGCACATCAGAGAGGCATGTTTTCATCCAGCTAGGTTGCTTTCCCTTGCCAAGTACAAGGTTATCAGCAAGCCTTCCAACTAAGGAAGAAAACCACTTTTTCTCTTGCTATTTGAGACATGTGAAGCAAAAGAATTCTGAAAAAAAGTAGCAGCATGAGGAAAAAAAAGTTCATTATATGGTGAATTTTTCACATTTTTCTACTATTTCTGTTTCAGATAACAAGAGAAAAGATGATTTTTTTTTTCTCCTTTGCAATGTCTGATTTACATCTTTTTTATGGGTAAACTGAAGTGATTTCGCTGTCAGTCAAACTGGCTCGTTGTTTAACTGACACAATAGCCATAACATTACCAAAAATATGAATAACTATAAATAAACTGGTAACTTTAACAGAAAGAAGAATGTGCTTTAGTGGATTAGGCCCACAAGCACTATCTACTTTCTGAGCCTCTCAACGATATTTTGAATTTTGTTTTTAGCACACAAGTCCACTTCCAGCTGAGTCGGATAATTAATATGTCAGATGAGTATCTAATCATGCATCATTGCCACAAGCACATATTTTTCTGGCTTCAAAATATATTTTAATACCTGCACATGTATATCTAAAGATAAAAATTGCCATTCTTATATATGTATATATGAGACTCGACATGATGAAATCAATTTTGAGCATATGGAGTTACTGGTATCACTGTAAAGATTATTCATTTCTCTTTAAGTGTGTGACAAAATGACCTCTTTAACCTAAGCAGAAGTTGAGATATTGGCAATTGAAGACGATGGGCGTGGCCTGTTGCTGCAGCTGAAACTATTGAGATAAGAGCCGATCACTTTTGTAAATCCTTATTAATCCTTGTTAGAACGTGCCACTAAATTACAAGTTTTGGGCTTTTACTCAATCTATTTGAGTAAAATAAACATTGAAATGCATTTTTAGACTGATAAAGAAGGGTTTGGTGAAGAAAAAAAATTGCGTTAAAAATTCATTCACTGTTGAAAACACGTGATTTCTTGAGTCAGCTCATTTTGACGAACGCCTCATATGTATTCCTTTTATCAAACATTTCTGTTAATTTTGTATCTTCCCCTCAGAAGAAAAATGAGCTGTGTAGTGATTTTACAGTACTTACATTTTGATATTAAAATATTATATTTCCTAAACAGGGAAAAAATATTAGTTTTTTTTATTTGGATTCCAAATTGGAAAATGAGTCGTATTCACTGGTACTGGCTGAAGTTCTACCTCTGGCTGACTGGTTGTTACTCAGCTGTCATACTGGCTTTTCTAGTTTGTGAACTGAGTGGCGGCTGAAAAAGTGAAGAGAACAAATAAAGCTGGTGAGCGAACATCCTCAGACATTGCCAAGATACATAAAGACTTCAAAACCAATCACGACATTCATAAATCCCATAAAGAAACACCGTGGATAAAAAACAAAGATCTTAAATTTCTTAATGGTGCCAAGACTGATTATAGTTCTGCGTACATTTGCAGATCTGATAATCAAGTCATTTCTAAGACCCTTTAGCAAGCACAGTTGTACATTTATCCCACTAATGGTACTAGTGCAGAGCATATTATCATTACTGGGTATTTTTCAGCCTAGTTACTGAGAAAACCACCCCGGAGGAGGATGAAAGGCTTATAAATACTGTAACTGTAACTGAAAAAAAAAAGTCATCTCTTTCATCTAACACTGCTGGTCTCTCTTCAATGCAAGTGTCGTTTGTTTGTTTTTTTTGTTTTGTTTTGTTTTGTTTCTTGTGGTTTGTTTTGTTTCAAACAAAAACTCATAAAGTTTTGTGACATACCGTCGTCTCCTTGGGGAGAGATGAATTCCACATCACTAGCATTGATCGGAGTTTGGTGCTTTTTGTGCAGATCCTCCATTTCTATGGCAGCATCAAGAACGGCATGTGCGAGAGATTTTCCAACTAAAGCAATGAAATTGGTAAACAGCAGTGAATTGATGTACACATGCATTATAAGGCATCCTACACTCAATCAGTCAATCAATTACAACCTCCGTTTTTGCAAATACTTGCTTTTAATCATAAAATAAATCTGTTCTTTCCATACACACTGCATAATGATATTACTGCACATGTGACACTGAGAACACTTTCTTAACAAGCCTTAATTTGTTCGTTTGTTTTATTTATTTATTTTTTTTTCAACTGTTTTTCACGGGAACTAATGGTTACACGTGGGAAGACTTACTTTTTACCGAAATAATCATACATACCATATATCTTATTTTTCTGGTATAGAATTATAAGTTTATATAAAAAAAAGAAGACAATTCAACCAATCACTCTAAGTATTAAATCACTGTTGAAGTAATATTATACATGTAGGCTTATGCAGTCCTACTATAATTCACGGTGTAATAATATACCACTGTCATGGATGCTCCACATAAACATAGATCTATCCAAGTGAACTTCAGACAATGGATGTTTATTAAGATCCCCATTAGTTGTCAGTCAATACTGAAATTGTATAAACTTACATAATATACGTGTAGGATTCAATAAATACAAAATATATGATTACAGATCTATTTCACTTCGAAGGGATCAGTACACTTCAAATCTTCAGTGTTTACCAGGTACTTGCTGAGTGTTCAGCTCAAATACAGCAGTTCATAGCCTACAACTGGCCAAGGAGTCGGTACCTGGTTTTTGCCTGATAGACTGGTAGTAAAGTGTGCTGTAATTGAAATAATTATTGCTCTCCGTTCGCTTAGTTGCAGGGTTAGACAGATCGTCATCAGTGGGCGTGGTAGAGAAGGGTGTGCGCTGAGGAAACATGGCGAGCATTGACACTTTTTTAAATTCTTTGTTCACTCCATAACTGTCAGCGCTTTTTTTTTTTCTACAAATTAAAATACTAATAACTGATTTAACCCAAATGTTCATATCTGCCTTTTGCAAGTTTATCGATGAAGACAGAAATTCTGGTAAAGCCAGTTTGGATATTTGATTCCCTAGAGTTCATGTCACATTACCTTCTGAAAAGGATCGAGGGAAAACGAGCAAGAGGAAGACAGCAGAGAATGTGGATGGATGACATGAAAAAAACCTCGAATCTATCTTTGGAGGAATGCACAAGAAGAGAGAGAGATGGCGAGTCATTTCAAATCGGCCTCGAAAGAGATGACATGTGACGATGATATAAATTAATAGCATGTCTTCAAAAGAAAAGAAAACAAAAAACAAAAAAAAAAAAGCAGAATTAGCATACGGAACCTCTTGCATTGGACCAGATACTTTTTCACTGCCAGAAAATCATGAGATATAGTGAGACTCTAAGTTAAGTATTATAATAAATAGAAAGTTCAGTTCCCATTGATTGAATGTGGCGTGACGTTGCACTACCCCTTTAAGATGAATCAGTAGGTATTTTTTTCAACAGTGTATTTATCAGTACATTTAGCAATCATTTCTTACATAACATGTGTGAAATTCGTTGTACAGAGGATGTTCAAATCATGAAAAAGTATCCTGTACCTGAGTGAACCTTCCATTGGAAGCCGATCCTTTTTTATTGTATGCGCTGTTCTCAAAGCCCAAGTTGTATCTGCCATTTGAGGGCTCCCGTTGTCCCGTAGAAGAATCCTGCTTTTCTCTGGGCAAAACACAATCAGTGAATCTGTCAGTTCTACCAAGCTCTTAGAATAAATCTCATTCTTGGAAAAGATGACTAATAAACCTAACATTGTCTTCATCGTCATCATGACTTTTATCGTCAGCATCGTCATCATCATCATATTGCACAAAAAAAAAATGTCTTAAAAATTAAGACGACTGTCCACCAGCAACTAATCAAACACATAAAAAAAAAGGTTGATAAACAATATGAGGGACCTGTAAAAGAGTTAATAATGTAAACTAATATCGCTAGCCAAATTTTCGAGCCCGCTTGGCTCTTCGTAGGGGCAATAACGAGAACATAAAATGTAAATAGAGTATTGCTGTTCACGGAAGGAAATGTTAATTAAATGATGTATAGAAGAGGCTATTCAATGTTGTTTAAAAAGAAAATTAAAAGAAGTACATCATCATCATCATTATCACCATCAGTGTTATCATCATCATCATATCATCATTATGTAAAACTGTCTAACCGGCAACTAATGAAATGCATTTTTTTAAAAAAATGAAAAAAAAAAAACAAAAACGAAAAAAAAAAAAAAACGAATTCTATACTGGTGTTGATATAACTTCCCGAATTGTCCAACCGACTTGGCTCTTCGTCAGAGCAATCACTTAGGCCCAGTAGATCGCCATGATCATCGTTGTCATTTTCTAGACATTTACCTTTGTCTCCACCATCACTTTCTTAAACACTAAGACATAACTGTCAACCAGTAAGCCTAACAAATTCAAGGCATCAAAATAGACAAACAACATTTGTCAAGAATTGATACGTTGACAACAGATGGATGGCCACAACGTTGGACGTTTACTTGCCTCCTCATGATGAGGATAATTACTGCAATGCAAATTACTGGGGGAAAAAAATGATAACATTATGGTGCAATGCAACTTCAAATCAATTCAGTTCTAGAACTGACATGTTTTAGTTTTATAACCAGAGAACGTTTGAATAGTTTATAAAAAGACAGGCTATCTGAAAAGTACCAACAAATACCACGACACAACTTCCTGGTAAACTATAGCAGCAGTAGCAACAACAACAGCAACAGACAAAAAAAAATTATCTTCGTCTTCTTTGATAAAACTTTAAGCTGCCGAAGATGATTATGAAGGCAAATATAATACAACAGGTGATGCAGATAAGAACAATCTGCCAGGTCTCGAGTCCATCCTGCAGAAGACAATAAACTCCACATTAGATCTAGCACTTCTACATTATAAAACTTCAGAGACAGCACCTTTTAAATCACCATCCTAAGCTGTTATGCATGGAAATCACCTGACCCCATATTATTGAATTTTTCTTCAATACACTACCGGTTTGCGAGGACGTGGTGAACTGCTATGGCCCACGAAGCCCTTATTACAAATGCCTTAATTTGTTCTAACGGTCTTTCTAAACATAAAAAGTCCACATAGGACGGGGCGTGATTGTGGAGCAGTGTACTTGTCTGGTACAGCGAGCTGTCACAAAAGATATAGGCTAACATTCTGCTATCTTTGGAGAATGTAAAAGATACGAACTAAAACTCTACTGTCTTTGGAAAGTGTAAAACTTGCTTGACGAAGCATATTGATGAAAACTTTGTTCACAAATACGGTGCATCCATGTCCAATCAGCTCTGACTTATGGGAGATCGTTGTGCCCAGGTCTATTACTTCCCTTTGCTGGACACGAGAGGCATTGAGTAAGCAGTCTAAAGGGGAAACAAATACCTTCATTCCACGGTATTCGAAAAGCTGATCTAAATAATAATAATAATAATAATAATTAATAAAGATACAATTATAACAACAAAAACAAAAAACACTTGCTTCATACCATATTCTTTACTTTATTTTGTTTGTTTGTTTGTTTGTTTGTTTGGTCATGACGCATATTATAGTTCAAGAAAAGGGGGGGGGTAATAAAGCTGGCCAAAATTATCTTCCATTGCCTTGCTATATCTCTCCAATGAACACTACAGAGATGGGGGGGGGGGGGGGGGAGGGAGGAACTAGGTTGTCGTTGTGAGACAGATCCGGAAAACAGTTCTAAGACGTGTTTATCCAGTGACAGACAAAATAAAGTGTGCTATATTTGTAATTTTTTAGTTTGGAGACAAGAGTGACGTCCCTGGATGATGAGACAAAATCGAGATAGTATCGAGACGGAGACGGGATGTAGTGTGTTTGTGTCCTTAGGATAGCTTACGTCAGAAATGGGCTTGTCCTTCCCATCGTCCCCTGGAGTTATCTCTGCGGTGGTAGCATCTGTTTGTACACAAGATAATAATCAGTTATCTTTGTATGCACATATATATATTATATATATAAATAATGAGTTCCTTAATTACTTGTTATTATCACTGCAACTATTATTATTGTTTACAAAATGTATAGGGAAATAACAGTCTGGAATTCACTGGTAAACTTGAAAGTTAATACATGTATTATTATCACTACCAATCAATTTGAGGATCACTTTATTCATCAAGTGTAAGGTAACATCACGTCAGCAAAATCTTGAGCCAACTTCCCACATTGCTGCCTTGGGCTTCATATTCATAATTACCATACTTTATTATCATTAGTCTGAATCGTAAGACATTAAAAGACAAAGATGGACATAATTTACTTGTACTGAGCTCTAGATATGTTTCATCAGGCACAATGTAGATCTAATATAATTAAAACTGAACAAACGATCCACTTCAGTAGCAAGTATAACTGGAGGGAGCTACGTACATATGTTTGTTCTGCCATCCTGATCACAATGCTGAAACCATGGCAACAGCAACACACGCTGTCAGTGCTCTAATCTTTCTTTCATCATGTTTAAATTTTATCGTACAGTCCACAGAAAGTCATGTTGTCCGTGTAATCTTCAACTTTCGTGATCATTTCTCCGTAAGACTGGAACGCTTCAGTACAAAAACCAACTGAGAACCTTGTGTAAAGCTTTGATTTGACAGCTCTACAGTCAAGTTTAAAGCAATACACATAGTGGTATATAGACACATTGGAGACATTCTCCTGTCCCTCCCCATACACGGCTACTGTCTTCTCCATCTACCACCCCCTCCTCCCCTTTCCACTCCTCTCTCAGTCACGATATCAAGTAAAAAAAAAAAAATGCAAGTACCCATTTATGCATGATTTTTTCCTAATGTGCTGAAATTTTCTGAAGTATTAGGATATGGGTCAAAATGAAAGGAATCAGTTTTTTTGTTGTTTTGCAGTTTTGAATATTTTTTTTTCTAACTGTGGGGGTTTTAATTTGTGTCCCGCAAGTGGGAAGCTATGCACGAGAGAGTACAGGTTTTCCAGACATATGTTTTTACAACGTCTTTGTGAATTTAAATGACTTTTTTTTTCATTCTAAATACCTCTATGAATTGATACATATAAAATACAACACTAATGACAAACAAAGCAAATGCCATATTTGTGGAAACCAAAGTTATATTTAATCAAAGAAATCATGTATTAGAGAAATGAGAGCAAGAAAGGAAAACAAATGGTATGGCTTCCTTTGGCAGGCTACAAATGGAAAACGAAAACACAAAATATGATATTGATCCTATGATGTGACGTAGGCCCTATTATTATTGAAGTATGATATGATATTACATGAGTATCATAAAACAAAGAAACTTCTCAAACAAGGAAAATAGTCTCAATTCTATAGATGATGTATTAAAGTTTTACATTGTGCAAAATAAGAGCGTAGACAATAGGGAGCATTGAAATTGTCCAACATAAAAGTTACCGGAGGCGATTGAATGATTGGAAGTAAATTTTCATGCAGTGAACATTCCACTACTTTGTACACATTCTCTTTGTTTTCTGCCCACATGCGTGCATCTCCTCGGAGCTCCTATGGGATTACTCATGAGACAGTGTTCCTCTCCATCAAAACAAAGAGTGCGGTTCATGGAATATCTTTGTTCGTGGTCCTAGTCCGGCCATTTGCTTCTCTCTCAGTTCAAGATGTAGGTCATGGCTATTTCAAGCAGAAACTGCAGAGTCCATGGACTGTAGGTAGCAGCCAGAATTTGCCTAACTCTTGTGATTGCCAGTTGCTATGTATAAGACGATTTTGCTCTTAGTGACAGCTTCGATAGTTGGCTGAACGTATCATTCCTGTCATCTTCATCTTGAATTTGCCATGACTTTTCCTTGGATGACAGTGATGCTGAGCAACCTCGCGAGCTCAGTTCTTTCTTATCCTATCTCCATTTTGGTCGATTTGGAGATATATATATGTCATGTGAAAAAGGGACAGTAAATCTACCATATACTGTAGTCATTTCACCGATCACTTGCCCAAACAGATATATTGTGAAAATCATTTTGTCCTATCTCCTATTACAAAAACAGTTGCTAAACACAACTCATCAATTTTCTCAGAATGTGAAAAATGGAGATAGGGCAACAATGAACTGAGCTCACAATTGATATTTATCTTAGTGGTAGCACAGACTGGTTTAAAAGGAAATTCACACAATAACAGCTTCTTGTTATGCAAAGGCATTTGATGGATGCAAAGAGGAATAAGAAAATCTATTGTTTTTTTGTTTTTTCTTCTTTGTACTATTAGAAATTAGAATAATCCCAGATTGGCTTGAGTGGACTTAGCTGCAGCTTCCTTCTTTCTACTTCTTAACACAATTTCAGAAAACAAAAAGAAGATGCTAACTGACAAGGGATTACTGGTAGCCTTTTACATTCGTTTGAAATGATCATCAGGTGTTTCATGGTGAAGACCAAGAATTTGTTATGAAATTTTTAAACTTCAAAGTTACTGGATGTCATTGAAAGTGAAAATGGATATACTTAGAGTACCTTGGCAAAATAATGATGTAGCCATAACTCTTCTCTGCACCGATACTGATATTCAAAGTCAAAAAGAACTTCTGTAACATCGTAATCACAATCAGTTAAATTTAACTTTCTTTTTCAACAAAAGCAGTCTAAGGTAATTACTGGTTGTCACAGCCAACTGGAAAGAGTGTACTGGTGATATAATGATTAAGTTACAACTCATTCAATTCATTTCACCCTGTTGTGTAAAAAATGTGCCATTTTCGATACTGTGAAACAACCAGTATTATTAGTATTGACTAGTACTAGTACTGTGGGTAAGAGCCATATTGCTGCCCTGGACCAGGTGGTGGTCCTTGCATGTTGGAGGAAAGTCTCCGCATGGTCATCACATTGCGTTGCTGAGGTGCCTGCATAGGGGTCATCCCTGGTTGCTGCTGCTGTTGCTGTTGTTGTTGCATGGCTAGCATCTGTCACAAAGAATGGAACAAATAATCATATATATGATGACTATAATCTCTACTGCAAAAAATACGGGTTCAAGAAAGAAAAAAGCTCTTTTATTTTGAACCCAATTATTTAGCATTTTTGGCATTAAGGACAATTTCACCCTTTTTTTTCTTTTACTTTTGGTGGACTTACACTATGCAAGAAAAGAAAAAAAAAAAAAAAGGCAATTAAGAAAACTTCCAGAATCCACCTAAGTTGGACTGATGCAACCCCCCTCAACCCCCCTTCAAAAATTTAGGAAAGAATGCTTTCTTCTCAAGGCTTTTTCAATGCAAGATTACATCAGCATGGTTTTTGCCATATTGCACCGAACATGATATTGATCTGCCATGCTTGCTCATGTTATGTGATTTTCCATCGAGTCGTTCAATGTATGTCAAAAACACTTGAAGTAAACTGCTTTTTGCAACAATTTGGTTGATCAAAATGGAACTAAAGAAGTTGGATATTTGTGTAAATTTTGGCAAGATCATTTTGAAATTTTTGTTTCAGCAAAATGATCCTTCACAAAATAACCTGTGAAAGTGAACTCTTCTGGTGACTCTGAAGTTGACCCAAATGTCTCACCATGGACAGAAAAAGTGGTGATTGGAGAGGAAGACAGCCACAGACAGAAAACATAAGATAGAGAGAGAGAGAGAGAGAGAGAGAGAGAGAGAGAGAGAGAGAGAGAGAGGGAGAGAGAAGGAGAGAGAAGGAAATGTTGGAAAAAAGCATTATACAGTGACGGAGAATAGTTAAAACTGTAACAATCAGAGAGGAAGAGGTTTGAGAAAAACAGTGACCGAAAAAGAAAATAATGAAGAGGAAAGGAAAGACGGAGACAGTAGTGTTAACAAAAGTCAGTAAGTGCTTGCATGAATAGAAGACCAATAAAAAAGAAAATTTGTAAAATCCTAAGATGTTAAATCGCCTTCAGTTCCTACCTGCTGACGTAGCTGCATCTGTTGTTGTGAATTTCCCATGGGGCCCCCCATATATGACTGCTGGTGCTGTCCGGGAGCCCCACTGGGGGGCATTGGACCCTGAGTGTAGTTGGACATCCCTGTAGTGGCTGTGGGAGGCATCCCTCCCATCCCTGCAGATATCCTGGGTGAGAGGACAAAAATCCACACAAAAGTTACCACAGTCCACTCATCTGTGACAAAGCATCCAATCATATTATCAATAAAACACGTAGGCAAACAGCAATGAACTAAACTCAAATAAAATATAGTGTCAGTGTCATGCTATAAGTAAGAGACAGATGGTTGATTGAAGCATAAAGTCAGACTTATGAATTGAAATTGAGATATTTACATCAGTGCAATCTCTTTGCCAACTATATGAAAAATAAACAAAATTTGCAAATGTACCTACTAATCTTGCAATATATGATGTTTGACATCAAAGTAGGTAGCCTTTGAGGAAAAAAAAAAAAGTTTCAAGCCAGATCTTCTGCCTTTCTCAGTATGACTAGAAATCTGTCACTTCATGAGGACCTCTGATTTACCTCTGTGGATTGGATCCATATGGGGGTGCTGGCTGTCCCGTGCCCTGGTTGGGCATGAAGCCTCCCTGCGGGGGCATCCCTCCTCCCATCATGGCCCCACCCTGAGGTGGACCTCCCTGGTAGCCTTGATTGAATCCTGCAGGCATCATGCCACCGCCTCCAGCCATTGGGTCCATCATCCGACCTTGCTGTGGTCCCATGCCGCTGTAGTAGTTGCCTGCTGGAGACAAGGTCAGTGATGAGCACATGAGGACAAGTGAAATTTGTTAACTTTCAGCATCCTGGACTTTCCCACACTCCCCAAAAATGACACCAATTGCACTTCCCTGCCCAGTGTTAGCCACCTGCTTGTTTTTCTTTCCTGAGAATGGTCAGACATATTATAGATATCTTTTTTGTATTACTTTCAATTTCTATAATACCAAGGAAAGAACTAGTATTGAAAGTGGTAGAACAAAATAAGACCCAAAAAAAATGGATGGAAGATGACCTAATTGGAAAAACTGAATGAGGAAACATCCGCTAGAAAAAATGGAATATCAGAAGATGGCAGAGAAAAACTTGCATAACGTTGACCAATACAACCCCAGAAACTGAAGTATTTAAAAAAAAAAAAAAAGCAATATTTATGCCCAATAATGTAATCCTGACAGGTTTAACTCAATATGAGTCTAGCCCAAATTGTAAAGAAACTGCAACGCTTGAAGTGGTAGCTAACCTTGCTGTCCCATAGGGTGACCCATGGTTCCTTGTGCCTGACCAGGCATCCCACCTCCATACATCCCTCCTTGTGTAGAGTCCATCATGCTGCGGTTCCGCTGTAAGATGTGATGTCGTAGAACTGCATTATGGTGAGGTTTCTGCATGGGCATACCAGTTGGTCCTGTTGGCATCTGACCCTAGAATTGAAGAAAAGACAAATGAAAAAAAAAAAAAGCATCAGTTGTTAATGTTATATATCACACAGTCACTAGGAATTACCTGCCATTCTGTATTTGAAGACAAAGAAATATTTTCAGTATTTTATATCTCACCTAGCTTGTCTCCAATGACATTAAGTTTATAGAAATATGCTATGACATAATTGCAAAAGCAAACAAAAAATCATTGGGAGCAGTCACATTGGGGATGGGATGCAGTTTCCAGTGAAGTTGCCTACATATCTTGTTATTTTTCTAAGATAAAATTATTTTGGTCATTTTAATATATCAACAGATCTTTTCAGCAGTGACAGGCTGCCACTATAACATTTACAGCTGAGACAGTGACAAATGTGATGCTAAATTTGCTCCAACACTTGAACCCTGATGCTGATACAGTAACATACCAAGGCAGGCACGTAGGATGAGATCATCAAGAAGATTTATTCCTGCCTAAGCAGCACGCGGCATCATAGTCCCGGTATTTGAAATGTTACACTTACCCGTGTAGGCATGTAGCCCCCTTGGTTGGATATAGATTTGGTGATGAGCATATTGTTCAAGACCATCTTGGAACTGCCCATGCCAGGCATGCGAGGCCGTTGTTGGTGTGGCTGCTGGGAATATATGTAGGGGTTCTGGGCAGCTGGGGGTGCATATGGCCACATCTGTGGTGGTCCAGGCTGGGTATACATGTCTGGGGGATAGCTTGGGAATGGCCGTATCTGGTTGGCATGCTGTCAGAAAAACATCAAGATTATTACATCCAAATATGGACACAAAACTGTTGCTTGGTATTCTCGACAGAAAGCAGTGTTGCTGAAGAAATACTAGCAAAGAATATACATGTTAACATATATTATA
>JBCAUA010831108.1:3356-18798 GCA_038406235.1 Peronia verruculata
TGTGTGTGTGTGTGTGTGTGTGTGTGTGTGTGTGAGAGAGAGAGAGAGAGGGGGGGGGGGGGTGGGGACTAAATCAAGTGCTTTACTCTCCTTCTCCTCTACTTTCAATTCTGGTATCATATTAGTTTAGCAACTCGTTGTTTCTGTTATCTTCATAATTGGTTCGTCTTATTTAAAGCATTATATCAATAGTAATACAGTATATTGGCTGAGCTGCAATGATAGAGATGCGGAATTCCTGTCTAGACGGGGGTAGATGCTTGGGGGTGGCAGAGGAGGAGGGGGGGCGGGGGGAGGGTAGGAGATGGAGTGGGCCTGTTAGAGTGCACGTTGTTGGCATTATTTGAATAATTCATTTCATAATAGGAGTTATTTGTTCGGGGTTTTTTATCCTTGCCAGCGAAACCGATAAATCATAGCCATTAAAAAGTGAGTACAATAGAGGCTCGCGTATTACGATAACAGAAGGTGGTCAATAAATTTGGCAGGTTTATGTTGATTTTAATCACATTGTTTGGGCCTTTCTCTTTCTCACCGTTTTACCTTTGTCAATTGTGTTCGATTGAGGACATCGTTATCAGGGAAAAGAAATAATGTGTTCACTCCTTAGATCAATGACCCATGTCAGCAGACACGTGGCCAGGGGAGTTTTATGGTTCACATCGGCGATTTTAAGGTTGATAAAACTTAAAACAATGGCTGTTTCATAAGCTATGATACGAGGAAGCCTACCGGAAAAAAAAAAAGAGCATGGCCAACAAAGAACTAAAGTTCCTGCGCGGCATTTGGTGAACCAAGGAACAAAGATGATTGTGAAATATTGACGAAGGGCAGGGATGTAGAAAAGCGATGACGAATGAAGATAGAACATCTCATGCGTAATATACAGGCTGCTTTCCTTGAGAATGTGCATTTTTGTTTACTAATGTTGTGTGAATCTGGAATAGATGTCTTAGATAGCGATCTCAGATCCGGATGGAGGTAATTCTAAACTTGGGTTATCTAAAGGGCGTCTCTAAGCACGTTTAGGATCTACGTAGTTGGGGTTCCTTTCAGATCTCTTTCCTAGGGTTAGTGTTAAAGCTGATGGATCCGTTAACATTGTCCTGCACTTCAACATCCCGTAATTAAGATTCTATCTCGGATGTCGAACAATGATGAATTTGCCCCTTTTTGTACATTTTTGTTCCTGAATGTAGATTTATTTTGCCAGTGTACAGAATATAACATGATCTTGATCACGTGACAGTGTTGCTGCGGCATTATATTAAGCTGTATTGCTCAGACATGACTTCTCATTAATATTGTCGCATGTTTTTTACATATATACTTATATAAATCCTATACAAAGTTTGCCAATCATTCCAGCGACCGGGCGCGGTGACCTAGTTTAATTGCTCCCTCATAGTTTTTTGTTTGGAAGGCGAAGAGGAAAGAGGGTGGGAATTGGGGAAATTCAACCAACCCCCCCCCCCCCCCCCCAGTGGTTGTATGGACCTTAACGAGTTCTGAGGGCGGCGCACGAGCAGGTAATTTAAGTATGACTTTCCTGGATTCGCTCGCCAATCGTCTCGTGTCCTAATCGTGGTCCTGTCAGGCTCACACCAAGCTTTACATAGAGATTCGTGTCTGTGCGCATGTGTATACGTGCGTATGTGTGTGTGTATGAGTGTGTGTGAAATGAAAGAAGTGTGGGTGAAGCATGGGAGAGATATCATCTCTGGCACGTGCCAGTCCATGGAGGTAATTCCGCGAGACCTCTACCTCAGGTGTCCTGTCACGTGGCCGGCATAACTGTCACCCTGTGCTGGACAGGTGTGACGGCTTGGGAGGGTGGGTAACAGATATGGGGAACTGGGAGACATCAAACAGGGTAGAGGATTTCACGCTCCTCATCACGTTGGCCAGCCTGCTCATTGTACTCTCCAGACTATGCAGTTTTCAAGTTCTGATGTAGCTGTGACTACCCTTTCCTAGGCCGTGGACCTGATATCCTCCGCTCTGCCAAATTGTTTTCTCAAATAGTTGGAGCTCTATCGCTCTTCTGTAACAGCCATTTCCGATCTGTAGATAAGAGAAATAAAGAGAGCACATACCAGAGAGAAATGCTTTACCTAAGTAATTGGGTTAAATGGTACAAAGATTCCCTCCGTAAATGAGCTTTCAAGCTGAAGACAGCAGTGGATAAGCAAAGGTCATCCACCCTCGTACATTCAGAAAGATTCCTAACTTTGGCCATGTGGTTAACCCTCCAAAACCCAATGTTCCGAAGGAAGGGTTTCGAAATAAAATGAGACATATCCAAAATCGCCGAGTGGAGAAAAATGACAATTTGTTCTCCAGTAGTTAGTAATTTATCATTAAGGACTAGAATTTTCAGAAGATTTTAGGGAAAGAGAAGTCGCGTTTGTTGAAAAGTAAAGTCCTTACCATATAGCACTACCACGATTCCCAGTATAATTGAGGGGTATAATTCAAAATTCTCAAAAATGGCGTTTTTCTCGCTTTGCCCTGAAACCCTTCAAATATAACACGCTCCTTCTAAGAAAACAGCCCATAATGGAATACAGCTGAGATCATAAGCACAGAAGAGTGTATAGATACATCAAGGCCGAAAATTACAAAGTCTCGGCATAACTGCCTGCACTTAAGTGCCTTATTCAGCTAGCCAGGACAGAGGACAGACAACCACGTTGTTTATGATAACTTTTTTCTGAATATCACCGATCCCAGGAGGGTTACGCATACTGTTGAAAGCTTGGTAGACTGATTATCGATCTGCAGTCCTTTACTCAAACTCCTGAACCTCCGTATCTTATGGAAAATAATAGCGATAACTCAAATAGCCCGAGGACCCTCCAGTGCCGGTTTGAAAACCAGTCACTCGGAAGAGAGACCGCCCTTCAGTAATGTAGATTCTATTGTCTCGTCGCAGCGACCAGGCTGTTCTCATTAATTGCTTCCTCTGAGTAGCGTGAGACAGGTCCGGGCATAGTCCTTAGATGGTTCTTTGAGTTAACAGGTCATAAACTCCAGAACAATGGACCGCATGCCGGGCAAAAAATATCTAATTAGATTATGACTCACGGGAAGTGAAATTAAGAACCTCTCTAGTAGAACCAACAACTTTAATAGAAATCTCGTTTTTTGGCTTATTGTTTCGTGACTGAAGAGATAAACCGGGGCATTGGGTATATCGTGAGGCGTCTCTGGCTTCAAAGCGGCAGCGAGCACCATGAGATAAAAAACGAAAAGAAATATAGTGCCTTCTTTTGTTCATACTAAACGTGTTGAGAGAAAGAGAGACAGAGAGAGAGAGTGAGAGAGAGTGAGAGAGAGAGAGAGAGACATACAGACAGACAGAGAGGGGAGGGAAGCGAGGAAGTTGCTAGCTGGCTGTTCGCTTCAATTGTTTTTTGGCTGGCTAACTTTGATAATTTTGCGCATAATTTAGAACTTTGAAAGGCCTTATGTGAATTACCCTCTTATTCTGAGTGCGTCTAGTGCGGTGGGGATTCTTAAGTTAGAGAGCCACAGCTTTCCGCCAGCATCATTATTATTATTATCCCGTTGATCATCGTTGGCATGTTCCTTATCATCATCATCATTATCATTGCGATCACAGATCTTATATTAATATCGCGAACATCAAGAAGAGAAATCCAAAGGATAACTAACCTTATCACATAACCATTACCATCGGCAACATCATTCAACATTGGTTGTAAGTGTTTTGACTAGCAAGAAAAAGACTATAAGCAGACACTAAGTTCATGATAGACCAAGAACAAACAATTAACAACACAAAAGTATGTTAAATGTGAGAAGAAAAACAACAACACATAATCATGTCAAACTTCTGAATCATCATTTTCATCATCATTATCGTCATCGCTATCAGCACCAGCACTTAATGTTCTCCTACACTGTGATAGCATTTCATGACTGTTCTCCATCTGGCTTTCTTTTTTTCCAGTTCCTTTGATGGAATCCTCTTACATTTTTAGCTCATAACATGCTCCTTCAGCAGAGCTATGGCAAACAGCCTCTGATTGTTCCATCGTTTCATTTGTCTCCCTTTCGGCAGTGGTTGAAACCCCTGCTTGCCTCCCTTGGCGCTCTGACCAAAAAAATGGCCGACGATAAAGTCCAGGTTAAACAAGCGTTCAATCTTCTTCGTCAACAGAAAGGGAATGACAACAGCTCGTTTTTTTATATTACGTTTTTACATTTGTAACACCAGCTGAGAGGTCCGCTGTGTTAATGACGGGAATCGGCCTAGCAGCTTCCTGCTGATAGATTCTCTCTAGCTACATCCGAGTGTTGTGTACGGGTTTAACGCTGCCTAAACCATAGGAGATTATGATGAAGGATGGAAGTGTACCAGCCTCCCTCTCTGAGTTTCCTCTTTTTCTGTCCCCTTCTATTAACCCTTGCCAGATGTGGATCTCCATAACATTTTCCTGTTTGCAAGTTACCCCCCTATTTTATTTTCCTTGCTGCGTTTTTTCCTTAAAAAAAATCGTTCCAGAGTTTGATAAAAAGTGTGTGACATTAAAAGAAAGAAAGAAAAAAGAACTATGATGTTGAATAAAAAAAAAAAAGGAATATTGAAATTAAAGAAATATATATTAGACAAGTATTTAAAAAGCCATATAGAACACTTCAGGCTTACGCATGATGCTCCCTCGATAAGCTTATGTCAAACAAAAGTTGCATGGATCCACAAAGGTGCAAACTGTTGGGGGAAATATGATCGGCCCGGCTGTGCGGCCAACACTATTTCAGATTATAGGCCACAGTGAACCGCGTCTTTTGAAAAGTGGCAGTTAAGTGAGAGGACTGACATCTATGCCGATACAGGGGGAATAGTTTGTTCCGTGTCATGGGACAGATCACACAAAAAGAGAGATGCACGTCATTTCTCTCTGGAACATTTCCTTTCATCTAAATTATCCGAGCAAGTGATCATTTTCGACACGAATTAAGTCCACTGTTTTCATAAAAAGACTCATCCGCCCACAGATAATTTGTATAAACAGACTCGCTGCATTCTCGTGAAAATGTCACTCTATCCTTCATTGCGTAATTTGGTTTCCATTCCTATCTTCAAATATGCTGAAAACAACAACAGCAACAACACATAACAAAAGGTAGAAAACAAAACAAAACAAAATCCTGTTGGAAATGAAATATGGGATCGATTGCTAGTGATGGGGGGTGGGGTGGGAGTGAGACATGGAGGGTGGGTGAGAAAAGGGAGGGGAGAGGTGTAGAAGAAACGGGGGGGGGAGGGGATGTCTCAAATCCATCTGCAACACTATAGATCGCTGACAGGCTGTGTGGACTGGTGGATCATCGTGATGTGAAGAGTATAGAATTGAGCAAGTGGAGGTTATAATTTGTTACATGGAGAAAGTTAAGTTAAACTTATAGTCATAATTATTATGGCCATTAAATCATAGGGAACGAAAACAAACTTAACTGTGCAAAGTGATGGCTTATACGTTTTGAGAACCTTGATATTTGTCCTTTAATTAAAAGAAAAAAAAATTCAATTACATTATGTTTGGTTTTAGATCAAAATGAGATTTAGGAGGTCGGCCTACTTTTATCTGAAGATTAATTCTTTCATTTGGGACAATGAAGAAAAAGATAGTCCAAGGACAACCTTGTAACTGTGGCAGGCAAGATGCATATAATAAAGAAAAAAGAAAGAAAGAAAACATGGAAGAGTAATACTCTGAAAGAAATAAAGAGTACCATTCTTAGTACCATTTCCCCTCCTAATATAACCTACTTTTATCGAGAACGAAAACGATGTGGAGGGGAAAAGCCAGAGAGGGCAGGGCAAGGCAGGGATATCACCGGGCTGGCTTTCCAAACATGTTCAGTACAAGAAGATGATTGTGGAAAAGACTTCAAATAAAAACGTTCTCTCGCGCTCTCTCTCTCTCTCTCGTGGGGATAAGGCGAGCCGTTCCCACGCCCAATGACAGGGGTGTTTGCCGTGAAAATGGAACCCACGGGATTCTAGACCACGGGCAGAAGAAAAGGATGATCGAAGACCTCCCGCCCCCTGTTCCAACCAAACCCTCGATTTTCTATCGCAGAGCGGCTTAGTGAAGAACCGCATGAAGAGACTGATGAGAAGGATGCCTTTTTCATCTTCTTCTGTGCCCCATATCTATCCTATTGAATTGGTGGTAACGATTCTCAACGACTAGCATTGGCTCTGTCGGCATTTCCCCATGGCTGCCACAGGATGTGTCCTCGACAATTCAACAAGTCCATCAGAATACGGCATACTGTACTTGTACTTAATCAAGTAATTTTGATTAAAATAGAAAAGATTTTGTTGCTTTACAAGCTTAAAACCAGCGAAAACAATGCAAGGAAAACAGAATTTGAAAGATAGTTACAATTTGAAAAAAAAAAAAAAAGCATCTAAAAATACCCCAAATGTTATTCTGACGGTGAAACGGAATAATTGTCCTTGCTTGCATTTCAACGTTTTTGTTTACGAACAATTCGGCGACGTACAGAGTCCGTAAATGGATTAAGTTCATAACCCAAGGATCCATTGTATTGGTATATTATCAGATTTTCTGACTATTTCTTTCTGGTGGCAGTGTCTCTCATTGTCAGTCTGTGACGTCAAACAGTGATAGCCACACAATACTAGTTTGTATGTTTAGTCATCTTTCAAATTGTATTAAACAAATAACTGAAATTGTGAGATACGAATATATGTTGTCAATACGCGATCTGGGATGTCAATCTGTCTACATGAAAAAGTAGGAAAAGTTCCTGATATATTCTTTAGCAACATGTAAAACTGAAGTACGTTAATGGTACATGTGAATAATACCGGATTTGGGGCCAACAGAAAAATGTGTGACAGGTAGGAAATCCTACTAAGGTAGGAAATTTGACATTGAGATGACCAAGAGAAATGTTAATTTTTTTATTATTTTAATAGCGCTCCACACTCTTGTGTGCATGATTATTGATTCATAGATGGCGATAATTGGATGGAAGGCAGAATACAAAGATGCGAAGGCTGCCCTGATAAAAACATTTTGTGAGGATAGGTCAACGAGAACTTGCGAATTGTGAAGAAACATAATTATAACCAGTGCTACAGCCAGCAGTGCACCACAAGAAGATGATGTAAATCTCGCTAACGATTGTGAAGACGAAGGAGTCAAATTTTGACCGCTACGGGCACATGAGAATTGTGGCGGTAGGAGGTGGGGTATTTATCAAATCGTAAAGAATATTCACCGTATCACCCAGACAAATGATCATCTGGACAAACAGTGTACGCATGCAGGTTTTTTTTTATTTTTTATTTTATGCAATCGATGTCTGATGTTAGAATGAAAATGAACGACCCCCCCCCCCCCAAAAAAAAAAAACGCAATAGGAGCTTGATAGATGGCCAAGCAGTCCACGTCTTCCACGTCTTGTTTTTCTTATCATTCTTCAGATGTTTTCGTAGTGAGATGCAGGATTTTTTTTTCTTTTCATCTTCTGCCTTCTCATTACTGCTTGATGGACCTGAAGACCTAAGATCTCCCTGCCTCAGGCTCTTGCATGGATGCCAATTTGCATTGGGTGCAAAAATATGGGGCGTGATCTGTTTTGTTGAAGTGGGGGATGAACAAAAATAGGTGCGCTAGTGATAAACGGAGAAAGAGAGAGTGATTGAGTGAACGAGTGAAAGAGAAATCGAGGGAATAAGTGAGTGTGTGAGTGAGTGAGTGAGTGAGTGAGTGAGTGAGTGAGTGAGTGAGTGAGTGAACGAGAGAGTGAGAGAGTGGGCGTGAGTGAATGATGTAGATGCTTGCGAGAACAAGAGACAGTGAAAGAGAGACCGAGAAAAATGATACAACAGAAAGAGTGAATGAGAGCCTTAAGTGTGTCAGAGAGATAGAGAGAGGGAGAGAGAATAAGAAAGAAGGATAGAGGCGGGAAGAGATTAAGACAGAAAAGGATATAAATGGCAAAATGAGAGAGAAGAGAAGGATAAAGAAGAAAAATATGGAAAGCTGACCTGGAATCTGGAATCTAGAAGGCATATCATGGAATTTGCCAACACCTTTCTCAGACCCTTTGTCGCCACTTGACCTTGGCTGAATCCTGACCTATTGGCTGAAAGAGTCAAGATTTTGAACATCGAAATGAGTTCAGAACATAGATAGCATTGTGCAGCAAAATGTATGTGCTCAAGGCCATCTGAAGATGTCTGGATCAATGGGCAAGGCTTTGTTGTAATTTCGTCAAAAGTGGAAGAAAGCAGCTCCTTGCCTTCATTGTCCATTCTGAGGAATCGACCCGCCTAAGGTGAAAGTTATCCATGAGGCTCCTGATGCAGTTATTGATTTTTGACTGAGGAGAAAAGGGTCCTACGGGTATCAGCTTTCGGCAATTTTCCGTGAGGGTAAACAGCGAATTACAGTGAATTATGCAGAGTGGACATAAATGGAGACCGGCTGCGCTATGTTCAAATTCTTTCTGATTCGATTCTTATATGCATCAATAGTAAAGACTTAAAAATGAAGGTCTGATACATAACAATGTAACGTCGGATCAAATTTTAATGACTGCTGCATTCAAAATCTAAATGTATGCTCAAACGAAATTGGTAAATCAAGTATAATACTTTCAATTAGGTCTATATAAAGCGCTCTCAGTTAGAAAAAAAAAATATTCTAATGGCTTGACAGAATAGCACTCTTATTCTTAAGACAGGCTAAAGTTATCCATTGATATCCTTCTTTTGCAAGCCTAGTGAGGATAACATTCATAATTATTCATTAACAGTACAAAACGACGTCGCTGAGGCATCTACACAGCACCTGAGCTGGGATTCTGCATCCCACTGCAGAATTATTATGCGCCAGTTATGCTCTAGACTTAGCCTTGTTTCGAGCATATCGAATTCAGCCACTGGCTTAGTTTCGGTGTTGTGCTGTTCACCCTTCTTTGTCTCTTATATATAATTCTGTGATACAAAAATTGAAGGTGGCACCTAATGAAGCTGCCTCTGTAGACAATCCTGGCCATTATTTGGGCCTAAAGATGTCGACGGAAACTGCTGGACTGTCAAGGTTTCAAAGATGCCACCGATATTTCTGTTTAAAAAAAAATACTTGTAACACTTGATGGTCTAATGAGATATACTGCTGCTACAGCGCTATTTGAAAAAGAGATCTAGCTATTGCAAGTTGACATGAACGACTGTTTCCTGCATTGGCCCTACGAATATTTGTACCCATAAGGAGGATCCTAATTTTTAGCCGAGAAAGAGAGACGGAGAAAACCGATGGCTCTTGAACAAACATATCATTACGTATGGATATTTCTTGCAAATCTCTCAAACTACTCTCTCTCTTTTCAGTCCGTCTGCAAGCAAAGAATACAAATTTGTTAACTCCAAAAGGAAAAGAAAAATAAACTCCCTAATATCAGAGGGAGAAAGTGTTTTATGGCACCGACAGATGATCCATCGTGTGGCTCCTGTTGCAACCTTAATGCCCTTTCACCATAGAGACATAAATCCTCATTTTTGCTTTCAGCTGTTTCTAAATAACAAAAATACAGTTTGTCCATTCGCATATATAAATACATTTATAGACAGCGGTAGAAAAAAAAATGCGAACTTTCTTTACTGGTCAGAATGGCCTTCCATTCCTTCAGAAACTCCTGGATTCTGTTTTTGTTTATTATTATAGTTTATTATGAGCGTGCATAGGCATCGTGATAAGTTGCATCAATAAAAAATTCCGCATGAATATCAATATCTAGGTTGCCGTGACATTTAACTGAATTGGAGATATGTGAGTGTATAGCGGATCACTAGGGCTTGTATGGTTTAGAATAAAAGAGTGTAGCATTGCTCAGCTGGAGAGTGCCTATTGTGAAGTGGCACGGCTGTTAACTCTATGGAGCAGGGCAGATTAATTAAGGCAGGTGATGATGCTGATGTTGAAAGTCTTAATCACCTCAACATCTCAAGCAAAGGAGCTTCCAATTGCTTCTCCGAGAGGAATGTCCTGTCACTGAAAGTGGCCTTAGAAGATGTTCCGAATTCTGAGATGGTGTCCTTGTGTGTGTATGTGTGTGTGTGTGTTTTTTTTTTTTTTAATCTTGACTCTGGGTAACTTATAATATCATACAAAAAATTAACGTTTATAATGAACTATCAAAAGTTTATCCATCACAGCGGTATAAGATCAAGATATTCTTTGTGCTCAGTAGCGGCTCATAAACGTTGTGGCAACTATTTACTTTCATTGTCATAGATGAACATAAAATTGATTACCGACATTCGCAAGTGACCTCATAAACTCTAACCGGGGTGGGGTGGGGGGGGGGGAGGGGGAGCATTAACTGTCAAGGCCATGTCCAATTATCAATAACTTATATTCTCGTGTCGAACTTTGCTAACAAAAAATGAATAAAACAAAACAAAAACATTACACGGGATGTTATTACCGCGTTGGCGCTATCTGCATTTGAATAAGCGCTATCGCCAAAGGATGTGAAGAATATTTAAGGTTAATTTTATACATACCAAATTGGCTCTGAAATCCGGCTCACATGCCATTGAATGTCAAATGAAATAGCGCTGTGAATTTTACATACAGTACAGAATGGGGTCGTGTGTGTGTGGATATTGTGCAGTGGACATGGACTCCTCCCTCCCTCCCCCCTCCCCACCTCTCCTGCCCTGACCTGGTGGCAGCCCTACGATAGAAAGGGACGGAATAAATCATTAATGAGGAAATGAATACAGGGAAACAACGGAAAAGCGCACAGTTGCATGTCTAAAAATAGCAAACTATCGCATGATTATTTTCCCTGCAATTCAACCAGAAGTTTTTGTATGGTTTTTGTTTCTGTTTCTGTTTTTTTTTTTTCTTTTTGTATGGGGAATAACGAAATGGGGGAGGTGCAAAATTCTTCAGTTGGGATCCAATTCTGTTGTTAAAGCGAGATATAGAAATGATGTTATCCTTGAGTGTGTCAACCTTGAGTGTGTCAATTACTGCCAAACCACCATAGATTTTTTTTTTATTTATGTTATAGGATAGCTGAAACATTGCTGTCTTTATCCTTATCGTTGGCCGCCCGATAAGCCAGTCAGTCATATATAAATACTTTGATCTTTTTGTGCTCCTGAGGAAATTAGAATGACGGACTGAGAAGCGGATGGAAATGCAGCCCATAAATAGCGTCACCGTCATGTTCCTTCCACTTGGCTTGTTCTGATTCTGTTCTTTTATCTAATGCCTTTGATTTATTGAGTCTTTCATGTTCTGAAATCACCGGATGAATGGCCTGTTTTCTCTTTCTTATTTATATTATTTATTTATTTCCTTTTTAACTCAGTATCGTCTGGTCGTTGGGACAATCATTGATGGCGTCCAGAATTTGACTCCGCCATTATTTGCGGTCTCTTCCTTGCCTTCTCGACTCGGTGAAGATGGAGCGTAAACACTTTATGATGTTACCATGCACATATCTCTTTCTAGCCCTGCTTTGCCTTTGGTTACCGCCCACTGTTCCTTGCAGGATTATTTCACCCGCTCAAACTTTGTGACGTGACGATACCAATTGAGTTTCCTGGATTTAGTTGCTTATCCACGCAACAATCGCCTACTAACATCAATGTAAAAGAACAACGTGCTGCCAATAATGATTTCGTTAATCACAGTTATGTGGCGTAAAGGGAGGCTCTATAAAGTCATTATTATTATACATTTGAAATACTGATCTGTCTCATGTCACCTGTCTATGACCAGCCATGCAGGGAATCTGCCATTAAGACTTTTTTATTTGAAGACTCCCCCCCCCCCCCCCTCTGAATTCCAGGTGAATTCTGTTCCTCGATTGTATTACAACTTGGGTCGTGTAAACACTTTGCTTTGAAAGAAAGAAGTTGACGTAATAAAATGCACTAATAGTTATCATCCTTTTCCTATTGCAAACAATGAACAACTGATTCTTATCAATGACAACACCGCCTCTATTTATTGATATCTCCACGCCAGGTGGACCACAGACTGTCAAGTCAGTTTTCTATCAATCTATAGGTGACCATCACTGTATCTCTTTCAGTATGAAAAAGGCTAAAATATACGCTCATTACAAAATAATGATAATGATAATAATAATAGAACACATAAAAAATAACAGTAATGGGCTTTGTGAAGTCAGTCCCCTCAGATGAAAGTGAATTAACATAGGCTGTGTCTTGAACTCTGGGAAGACTCGGCGCCTATTGAGTCGCCGCAGTCGATTTATATGACATGCAGATGTTGTGGTCCATAGAAACTGTCGAGTAGCGTGTGAGTAGTAAACGGCAGTCATTGACAATAAGCTGATGGAAACAATGACTTTCTCTCCCTTTAAGGGCCTGGATAGGGGTAGCAATAAAATACAATGGAAGAAAGAAAGAAAGGAAAACTGGGAAGGGGAGAGAACCCCAGCAACATTTGTTGGGCGTTAGGGGGAGATTACCCGGGGTTTAACCTCGCCTTGCCCGACACGGGCATGTATCGATTTCATCGATCCCGATCGGCATCTATTGCATTACTGGCTGGTCTGCTGTGTGACTGATCCCCCTGTCTAGCGTCTGTCCAGGGGGGCTCTTAAGAATGAGCGGTTTGTCCAGGCAGAGTTTGGCTAGTCAGAGCACTTAGTGAGAGCAGTTTGCCGAATAAAGTCTGGTTATTCACAGCGCGTTCAAACCTGGTGATTTGTTACCTGGAAGTGATAGGGTCCTCTTTGATTTGTAACAAATCATCTTCATCATCATCACAATGTAGTTGGTATCTTGCCTCATGACTTAATGGCAACCAAATGTTGCATGTTGCTGTTAGATGTTGATGAGGCAGGCAGCTTGCAAGTCTATTTTGACATCCCTAATGATAAAATGATACTGTCATAATAAAAGTACTGATAGAGTGTGAGATAGTATAACACTGGTGGGAACTGCGAGCACAATGTCTGATCATATATAGCAAATTAATGTTTAGCCGCTGTTATATCAGATATCAGAAAATAATAGAACACCGAATGAGTGGCTGAGTATAAAAACGAGCAGTTGAGCGAATAGTAAAGAGAGGAGATCACAGTGTTTGGGTGGTTAAGCGGCTACAACTAGACGAGAAACTCACATCATGAACGTGGCGGGTTCGTGTCTCAGATCTTACTATTTTTTTTTTTCCTTTTTTTTTCTCTCTTCTTTTCTTTCTTTGTTTGTTTGTTTGTTTGTTTGTTTGTTTTTTGTCTTCTTTTGAGATTTCGGGTATAAATAGCACACCTTGAAGAATCGCAATTCAAAATCAGATGGAGAGTAGGCGGAGAAATTTCCAAATTCTAAATTTCTACCCATAAACATTCTTCTCACCAAAAGTAAGGGAGGCACTTAAATCTGAGATAATTTTGTTGTCCTAGGATAGAAAGGCTGCATACACAATATTAAAAAAGGCTGAGTGAGTGTGAGTGAGTGAGTGAGTGACTGAGAGAGTGAGTGTCTGAGTGAGTGAGTCAGTGAGCGCGCGAAAGAGCGAGTGACAGTATCATTAAGATGATACCGATAGAGAGATAGATAGTATCACAAAAGATGGTAATTTCATCGTGAGTAGCGAGTACGTGTGGCAAACAGAACTGTATCAGATTTTGTTTTTTGTTTTGTTTTGTTTTGCTTTTTGATGGGAGTGACAAAAGGAGGTTGGGTGAAGCATGTAATCAACTGCATTGTAACTAGGGTTTCATACGCTGCCATTCCTTATTGATCTTGGCCATGTTCACATATTGATCGCCCAGCCCAGTCTTTTGATCAAACCATCGGAATTTGCTGGTCTAAGCTAAGGCGCAAGCTGTCTTGCAATGGGCCGGCCTAATAATGGCATCATTGATACTTGATGAGGGAGAGAGAGAAAGAGAAAGAGAGAAAGAGAGAAAGAATAAGGGACAAAGGGAAAGGGGGGGGGGGCGGAGACGCTCAAGGCACACACGCATCCATTGTTATCTCTTAGACCACAGTGCAACTTAAGACACAGGAAAGTTGGTACCCACAGAAATTTATTGATAGGGACAGACAAAAGGTAAACTAGTTAAACACAGACATAAAGAGAGAGAGAACAAGAGAGAGAGAGAGAGAGAGAAAGAGGGAGAATAAGAGAGATGGAAAGAGAAAAAGAGAAAGAGAATGGGAACTCAGGGACTTTGAAAAATACAGCGAGGAAAAGCGGCCATGTTACTTTCAATGTTGATAGGCCATTGTTTTAGAAGCGAAATGTATGGCCAAAAGTTCTAAAAGATGCTTTTGCATTGTGCCAGAGTGACAGGACAGCTCGCTCGTATAAGTTAGTTCTATTTGGGTACCGGTGACGGGAGCGGGGGGGGGGGGGGGTTGGGCGGTTGACATAATGTCTCTACTTTACTTAAATACCGAAATAAAAGGGCTTTCATTTTCATGCTTTTGTTTCTTTTTTGACTTTTTTTTTTTCTCAGCTTTTCAAATGTTCTTTCTGCCCACCATCAAAGCTTAAAATATCTGCACCTTCATAAAAACTGAAAGACGTGACCAGAGATCTCCATCATATATCGACTAATCGATGTATCGATCACATTCCTTTACTGCGCTCCTCCAAGCCTCCGCCAGGAGCCATTCAAGCCTGCGGGCAACTGACGCAAATCAGCTTCTGCTACACATTCAGACTGAAACACTTTTACTAACGACATCCTAAACCGCCCCTCCCTCCCGCGTCCATACAAGCATGAAATCTGAAAAAGAGAATGTTATTCTAAATAGAGCAGTTGTGGTTAAATATAGCGAGGCCACCTTTCTGTTCTTCCCAATTCAGAAAGCGCTAAACAATTTCCCGAGTATTATTCATTCCATGTGTCTCTATACCTTTACTCTATTATTGTCATTTTATAATCTACTACTTTGTTCTGGCATGCGCGAAATGATGATTTTTAAATATTAGAGTTTTCTAACTGACTGTATCATTTCCAGTAAATCGAACCTCTGCAGCCATTTGTTGTTATATGTTTCGGTATCAAATGAAACTGTCTACCGTGATGTCTTCATTATTAAGTATGCACACCCTCTCACAGCTACTAATGCTCAGAACCTCTCACATCTATCTATATCCTTTATAACCACTACTACCTTGTTGTGCCATCAACTAATTAAACCCCAAACGTAGTCTCAGAGCTCACCCAAACTTGTCTTCTGTCTCTATACTAAAAAAAAAAATAAAAAATTAAGCGTATAAATGACGTACTTTTCATGAACGATATGTCCTGTTTAAGCATTCTTCTTGATATTTTAAAGAATCAATGCATTACGCAGAAGAGGACCGAATTGGCATTAATCCGAAAATGGAAGTGCCCCGCCCCTTTCCTTCTTGCATCT
>JBCAUA010831109.1:0-14175 GCA_038406235.1 Peronia verruculata
ACAGAAAAAAAAACTAACAAGGATATTTGTACCATAAAAAAAAGTCAAACCGTCACTACTGACAACAATTCAGAAAAGGAAATTAAAATATTTTGATCACAACAAACGTCACAACTCCATCATTCTGTAAAGATGTACTGGAGGGGGAGATCGAGGGAAAACGAGTCAGAGAGAGAGAGAGAGAGGGGGGGGGGGAAGACAGCGGAGAATATGGGCGGATAACATCAAGGACTTGACTAATCTATCTTTTGAGGAATGAAATAGAAGAGTCGATGATAGAGATGGCGAGTCATCATTTCAAGTCAACCCCGAGAGAGACGACACAGGATGATGAGATTTATTTGGCACTGTAGTTAGGCAGCCGGATATCATGGAAGCCAGTCAGTGACCATGACCGACATGGTGAGTACTTAAGAGAGATAGCCGCACGAGTGCGTCTCGTGCTGCAGGCCTCTCGAATGGACACGTAAACCTTGGTTGGCGGCCCTTCTAAGGGAAGGAGAAACTTCACACTTAAATCTGCCTTGAGCGGGATGGTCTCCGCCAGGTCCAACAGTCCTCAGGCCCGAACGAATCAACTTGTCAACTGATGTCTGGTGACTTTACTGACTACTCAGAATTCAGGGATTATGATGACGATTATATTCTCAATATTTTGAGCAGTTTCAGCTAATGAATACTCCATATTTGTTGCCTGTTATTTTAATAATTTAAAATAAAGTTAGATACTAGATGACAATCTATGTTTTAAAATTGAAGTCACTTATACATCTATATAATGATGATAGCGATGGCATTCATCATTTAGAACCATGTTCAGCTTATATTTATTTCTTTTTTAGATTTATTTAAATGTTGGTTTATTTAAATGTATTTGATTAGCTACTGGTCGCTGGTCCATGTTCAGACGTCAAGACAGTTACATATAAGGATAATTATGATGGCGATGGTGGTGATGATGATGATAATGATGATATGATGGTAACGATGATAATCGTGCGGATCTGTCTCACAGATTAGCGAAATACCTCATGAGGTTATCATACTGTTTTGTTCGTTTGTGTGTTTGTTTGCTCCTCAAAAAAATGTTGGAGCTGCTGGCACATTTGGATCCATCACACCAGGATATGAACTTGACCACTCAAACGTGCCGCTGCCCAAGAATGTCTCCATCCTTCTTGATCCTGCCAATCTCTTCCGCACCGGTGTAGAAGATTAACTCGCCACAGGGAATCTTTAATCTGTGTGTTTTGCAGGAAATATTGGAGGTGCTGTCAATGTGTCCGTCCATCAGACCAGTTTGTGAAATCGATTGCTGACACACAATAAGACAATTCTAAAGCAGGATGAAGAAAGTAATGTTAAGGAACTAAGACAGAGATATTTCATTTCTGTCATTGACCTGGGACTAGGCGTCCCTATAAACACCAGGCGACCGGATTCATTTGAAGGCTGGCAATAAATCGTGGGCCTAAAATTAAACTGTTTTAACTGCAATAGTTTGGACACTTTCATTTTGAGACGACGAAACATTTGTGAGCGAAACTCAAATCTTGTGACTCTTGTTGAACACAGCATGCATGGTGCTCACAGATTTGGCGGCTTTTTCTTAATTTGGCTGTTGTTGTAAATGTCTGATATTTTTCTCATATTTGAATGGGATGAATGTTTTCATGTCATTGACCTGTTTAGAGTAATTTGTCTCATTTTTGCCTAGTTATGATTTGTATGAATAAAATTTTGTTAAGGTCAACAACTTGGCCTCTTGTTACTGATTTTTTTTTTTTTTTACACCGTGTATTAAATCTGGTGATGTAAACAGTCAGCCTTCAATGCCTACCGCGGGTGTTCGGCCTGGTAAAGGGACGTCCAGACTCGGGATTTTCCCCATTTCTATGATACCTGCATTGATGTTTGGGGATATGCGAGAATTGCAATATAACTTTCTTCCGTCAGTGTGCCCATTAGTACTTGCTGCTGTTTGGAGTCTTTATATTCATTATTGATCGATCTATCAGTCTTCATTTTGTCTATTTTGCTGTCCATATAGTAGATTGTCTTTGTATCTGTTTGCCTGCCTGTCCAGCAGGCTGTTTCTACGGTTGAGGGATCACTTAGACAAGAGGAAACGGAATGTGGACACGATACATTTAGAAACACAATGGGCATGATGCATGAGAAATAGCCGGACTACCTTCTCTGACGTCACTGACTGAATGTCCAGAGACATCAGAACAACTGGGAAGTCAGCAGTCTGACCCATCTATCGACCAATCGTACGGTACATAAATCATACTGGGGCGAAGGGAAAGGGTTTGGTGTACTGTTCTCTTGTAATTTATGGTCGTTGGAAGAAATATGTAGGTTGGACTGTGAAGCTCAGCTAGGAGCTTACATGCAGCACATTGAGAGATGTCATGTCGAATGCATGATGAATTGTAATCGTTTTGTCAGGCTTAGCCCAAATACACAAGACTTACAGAAGACACCTTCCGTACAGAATGGCTTACGTGAAATCAAACAGTCATTTGACATTATGGCATAATAGTATTGTCGGCAAGGGCATGTTTAGTTTCCTGCAACTTTGTGATATTGATTATGATGTCATCATCATCATCATCTTCATCATCATTTTGTTGAAGTGTCTTTAAAAAATACGAAGACTGTTAACCGGCATTATGATGCTC
This sequence comes from Peronia verruculata, assembly GCA_038406235.1. NCBI lineage: Eukaryota > Metazoa > Mollusca > Gastropoda > Systellommatophora > Onchidiidae > Peronia > Peronia verruculata. Next base: position 2,688 of record JBCAUA010831109.1, read on the forward strand.
GATAAAATAATCTTTAAATAATATATAAATGGATAAATGCATAAATAAATGCAAATAGAAAGTAAATTTAAAAAATAAAGAACAAAAATAAAAAGTTAATCGTTTCAACATTTTCAAACCTAGTTGGTCCTTCTTCAGGGAAAAAAGTATTATCATCATCAGCAGCAGCAACATTCATATAGGGATAGACTACGGAGCAAACACTTTCAGTCAGCCAGATTTTGAACCCGTTTTCACCTTCCCTTCCATGAGTGCATGCTCACACCATCGTTCTCACATCATTGCCATCACGTGAGTGCCTTGGTTGGCAGCTCGTTGTAGAGAAACTTCAAACCTGCCCGGAGAAGGACGGCCTCCGCCAGCTCCAACCGACCAAGGCAAGCGGGATGACACAATTTTATTTGTCGGTGGTGACCCGATGACTCTACTTATCTCACATCATTGCCAACACTATTGCCCAAACATTTCTCCTTAGAGATCGATGGAAAAAAATATTTTTTTTTTTTAGCCTCTTCCCTTGTGGTTTCTCCTTCCAAAGGCCTCCCTGATGATCTTTTTGCCATGTGGTTATATTTCAGTAAATCACTCTTATCTGATTATCGGTAGTGAACCATTCTTTCCTGATTCGTTGATTATAGCGGCACTCTTGTGTAGCACTTATATATCTCTATTGAGTGTGCGCGAACACTACATTTTAAAAGAAAATGTAAATGCCAGAAGCCAGACGTTAAATATGAAAAGGTTCAGGAAACTATTTGCCAATTTACCCATACATGTGCTTGGAATATCCACACCAGATTTGATAAAGCAATTGTGTTGTAGTAAAGATGAAATTTTCTATTCATTCTTGATTTGTGTGTGTTTATGTTTCTTTGTTTGTTTTCCCCATGAGTTGGATATTTCACCACTCTGGCGACATGATGGTACTATGATACGTCTTTGAGAATCGCCAGCGAGTGAGTGACCTAATTTGATCAAGAGAATTGCTTGAGCAGTGAGCGCTCTACCAGGTTTCGATGAAGACCGGCTCGTATCGCCAATGCGTAGTTATGCCAGGGCGCTTCTTCACAGGTTAGCTAAGGGATTAAGAAAGAAGCCACACGAGACAGAAAGCAGGAGGGAGGAAGAAATAGATAGGCAGAAAGACAGGCAGACAGACGAACAGAACGGACGGTGGGAGTGGTCAGTGGATGGATAGGTAGACAGACAGAAAGACAGACAGACAGCCGGACAGAACGGACGGTGGGAGAGGTCAGTGGATGGATAGGTGACAGACATACAGAAAGACAGACAGACGGACAGAACGGACGGTGGGAAAGGTCAGTGGATGGATAGGTGGACAGACAGACGAACGGACGAACAGTTAGAGTAGCGGACGAATATACAAGCAGAAGCTTTTGCGATATTTTGTGCTGTATCCATTGATGCGTAATTCTGCCCCATCTTGTACCGCGGACATTGCACAAAGATTGTATGTGGACAAAAAAAAAAATAAAAGATGGAAGCAAAAGATGGGATATTTGATGAGAAAATCAAAGGGCGCGTTTTTTAGAGCATAGGATCTCGCTACATGCATTTTGGCTCACAGCGAAATTGGATCATTTCGAGATGTTTTAGAAGCTTGCATTGAAATGTTGTTCCGTGAATATCCTGAGAGTTCCCAAATCATGCCGATTTTATGAGCTGGGGCGTCTGAGGGTGCAGTTAAAATCATCAGGGACAGAGGTATAGAAGAGGAATCGGGATCATTTCAGCGGAGTATATAATACACCCATGACATGATGATGTTTGGCTCATTCGTCAGAGTGTGTAAATCCCTTGTTCGTTTTCATTTCTTGAAAAAGACACATGAGAATCTGAAAAAAAAACGTCTTTTTACAGGATATTTTATGGCTCTTTTAAAACCTGAAATGTAGCTGTCGGTCATAAATAAACACGCTGTAAATAAGAGATACGAGAATTAGTAGCGCTTCGTCCTGACAAGAATATAGGCTGCTCTGAAATACTGCATTGACATTCATGTCTTCTTGCTCATCTGCAAACACCAATATTTGTCTTCTTTAATCTCCCTTTTTTGAAGGAAGAGAATACAAGATGGCCTTGCTGTGGTCAACTGGAATACAAATAGAGCTGAATGCACGAGACAGAATCAGATCTTGTGGCCGCAAGGTTCGGTTTCGTTTTCTGTCCTGGACAGTGGCGAGCGTGAAAAAGCCGAAAGGATCATGCATCATGCTGTGTAGCCGGTTTGGAGTCAGGCCCAGTTTTTTTGCCAATGCATGATGCACGAGCTGTCGGCAGTGAAGCGAAGGGGGTCGTTTGTCCCCCTTGCCCCCCCCCCCTTTAACCCTCCTCCGCCCTCGTCCTGACCCTCCTTTTTTATTATTTTTTTACATCTGTTTTAGCTGTTGATACCCAAGCATGGAGCTTGTTTTTTTGTATTGTAATTTCCCCGTATTTTCTTTCCTTGTATTATTTCCCCGAATGGGCACATGGCCGCTCACTCTACCCCCTCCCCCTTCCCCCCTTTTTTTCTCCATTCTCCTTGCTTTCTTTCCACTATTTCCCCTCCGTTTTCCGATGGCATCTGTGGGTTTTTTTTTTTTTGCAGGCTGTTTCAGAATATTCCAAAGAAATGAATTGGCGATTAAAATGTGTGAGAAACGCGGTTCTTCTTCCAGTCTGTCTTCTATCTTACCTTCTCTCACTATTTCACTCTTTCTTTCTTTCTTTTTCTTTCGTTCTTTTTCATTTTCTTCCTTTCTCTCGCTTACTCTCTTTCTGTCTTTCTTCCACCCTTTCTTTCTTTCTCTCTTTTTCTTTGTCTTTCGTTCTTTCATTTTCTTCCTTTGTCTCGCTTAATTTATGCCTGTTCTTCCTCTCTTTCTTTCTTACAATCTTCCTTCCTTTCTCCAATCCATATTCTCACTCTTTAACTTGTATATGAAGGTTTTACGATGTCACAGTTGTTCCTCTGCAGCTCACTGTGTGAGTACTGTGTCCAAGATTGGCTCAGACAATATAAACGGGAGTGGGAAACGTGCATATTTCTTTCCTCACATTATCGCCTACTTATTAACCATGCACCACATCCAGCACATAATACAATACTATGACGTGTCAGAAAACTGACTGAGGCATAGGAATGAGTGTATAGAGTGTTGCTGTTGAAGAGCCCAAGTCAAAAGTGTTAATGCGAAGGGAACCAAAATGTGTGCAAAAATGCACCAGGCTTTCCCGTTCATACTACGGCCATCTGTGGTAATTAAAAGGAACAGAACGCCAAACCAACCAACCACCCAACCAACCAACCAGCCAACCAACCAACCAACCAACCAACCAACAAACAAACAAACAAACCAACCAACCAACCAACTAATCAACCAACCGACCAACCAACCAACTAATCAACCAACCAACCGACCAACCAACCAGTTAACCAACCAATTAACCAACCAACCATCTAATCAACCAACCGACCAACCAACCAACCAACTAATCAACCGACCAACCAACCAGTTGATCAACCAATTAACCAACCAACCAAGGAACCGACCAAGTAACCAACCAGCCAATCAAATAACCAGTCAACCAACCAACCAATCAACCAACTAACCAACCAACCACCTAATCAACCAACCCGCAGAGAAAGAAGTTTTTTCATCTCATCTGGCACACATAAACTAGCCACTGAGGGTCAGGCACCATGTGTGTTTCTTGTCCCAGTAAATTAATTGTGATTTGATCGCTGAAAACAACAACAAGAACAACGACAACAGCAAAACCCCAAACCTTTTCAAAGTTTCAAGAGGGAAAAGAAATTTCATATGAAAAGTATTGATAGCATGCGTATCTCTTTATACGCATTATTTCTAAACCAGGAAATGAACGTCTAAAGGCGCCGATTTGGACTTTTTTTTCTCAAATCTGCATTTGTGATGCATTCTCTTTGAAGAAAAAGCCCCTTTCTCGTTCATATAAATCGTCCTCTCCTTCAGCGAAGGTGGAAGGAAAATAAAACGTAAAAATACCACTGAAAATGCTGACCTATCAAGACGTATTTCTTTCAATTTTATTACATTTAATATGTGATTTGGAGAAGGGGAAAAAGGACGAAAAGTAGTTGGTAAAAGAGAGCACTGGGTGTGAAGCTGCAGAGACAATGACTCTTGTTGTAGAGAACATGTGGTAGTTTCAGTAATAGCAAAACACCTTGGTATCCTGTGTTATGATGTCTGAAAGACAGGCCAGTCCGAAATGGCATAGTGTCGGTACATCGATGGGTTGATGATTTCTTGTCATCTTGCAGCAGCAAAGTTTATCTGCTACCTCTTCCATAAATTTCATAATGTCCTGCCTGTTTTGTTTGCACTCACTGCGGTGATAAAGCAAAATGGTTTATGGGCGTTCGTAATATTATACTGATATTGAACGTCTCGGCTGTTGTTTTCTCTTCTTTCTTTTCTTTCACTATTTATTCATCCTCTATCACATACATCAAAGAAAAGGGATGTCGAAGCCTATACGTGGGCTGCTCATATTGCTGTTTTTCTTCTCTCTGTTTACTTTATGGCACATTTTGTTCTGTACGTGCATTGTTCCTAGGATGAATCAATACCCGTCCATGTGTTACACTGAGTCGATTCATGTATTTTACTGACGCGACTAAATAATGCATCAAGTTGCCACCGCTATGACCGATAAAATTTAACACAGATCCGGTTTCAAATGTGGCTTGTTCCTTCCGCCTTTTTTAATTCACAGATCTACTTGACTGCGAGTAAAAAATATTTCCGTTATTTATGAATTCCAAATGAATTTGCTCTGACAAACTTCTGCATGTCGCTATAAGATATATGGTCAAAATTTGGATGCTTTTATGGAGAACAACTCGTTCAGCATCGTCATGCGGCTGTAGCCTTGGCCACACGGAGGCAGAAATTGAATAGTATACAGTTGGCCTTTCAGTTACAATGTATAGTTATAGTTACTTCACCCTATTTCTTGCTTTCTTCGTTATCGTTATTGCAATAATTAGCTATCCATCAATGTGCCAGTACGTGTTAATTGTTCATAGTCTAAGTGTATTCGACAATGTACACAAAGAAGCCGATCATCTGCCATCGTGTTACTATGGACTCGTTGGTAATCTCCTTGTGGTAAAGCGGTGGTGATCCTTTGGTTTTAACATTGTTAATTTTCCTTGATAGAGACCTCCTCGTTTGTTTACATCATGAAATGTATTGTTTTCAAACAATATTGTATCCTTTTCAAACAACATTAAAAAAAAAACTCTCTTTTACATAAAACAAATCATTTTATTAACATTTCATTTCGTGGACAGCAATACCCTATTTACATTTTATATGTTTTCATTATTGCCCTGAAGAAGAGTCAAGTTGACTCGAAAATCTGGCAGATTTAACCATCACTATCAAGTTCTTTATAGATTTCTGTGTTATTTGTTTTTCTTGAATTGTTTTATTAGTTACCGGTGTGACAGTTATATTGTATTTTTATAAAATGAAATATATTGTATTGTGAGCAATTCATCCATCATTGATTGTTGTTGTATAGTTTATGAGTGTAACAGCAGCACTGCCAAACATGGCAAGAGGATTGATTGATTAACCGTTTGATACATCTGTATTGATAAATCAAGTCGCGTTGTGTCTTTGGTCACAAAGCTATTATAGCAACCACCAGCCAGAACATCTCACCTACTGGAGATCCCGAAAAGTCATTTATATCGTTAACCCAACAAAGCTTTTACTGCCGCCACACCATGTGATCACTGCACAATTCTTAACATATGCGTTGTCGTTCAGTTTTCCGAAGTATATATACAAGACTGTCAATACATGAATATTTGATTAACATAAATAAATCCACGAGTACTTATTTAACGTCTGTCCAGAATCCTTTGCGTCTTGTTCCAGCTGACAGTCGGACATACGCTCTAAGATTTTGCTGACCTCAGAGAAGCTAAAGGGGCCCAACTTTGGAATTGCTTTATGGAAGATCTGCTTGCAAAAGTAAGAGCACACAGACTATATGTATCTATTTACAACACACGCAGCTCTTCACCAAGGTCTGTAAAAAATAATTTAATTTTTTTTTTTTTTTAGTATGATGATATTTGATCACGCGACTTCTGGTCATATTATTGTCTCTAATATGAATACTTATATGATTATCAGTAGTAGGTCGCGTGATCGAACATCATCATACTCAAAATGGTCTGTCAACTAGTCAGTCTTGAAGAGATGTCGCCGTTGGCTGTCATGGAATATGAGGTCCGACAGACCTTTGAGTGACTATAATTGTGAACAAAGCCAGTGGACCAGGCAGCTTAAAAAGTAGAATTCTTAAATTGTGTGCTGAGCGGCTTTGTTCTGTCTGTACACATATATAAGTAAATCTTTACACGATTGTTTTCTGCCCGTGTCACAGAAATGTTCAGCAATAACACAGGTTCCAAAGAAAGATAAAATTCAGGAGATGAATGATCATAGATCTTTTGCTTTAACATCTGTTGTTGTGAAATGTCTAGAAAGGTTTGTACTGAAAGCTCTGAGAACATCTGTTGTTGTGAAATGTCTAGAAAGGTTTGTACTGAAAGCACTGAGAACATCTGTTGTTATGAAATGTTTAGAAAGGTTTGTACTGAAAGCACTGAGAACATCTGTTGTGAAATGTTTAGAAATGTTTTTACTGAAAGCACTGAGAACGTTAAATGATGTTTTTTCAAGATCAATAGCAATTCGCATAAAAAGATGGACGGGGCGTGAAAAATTCCATGCTGCTTTTCTAGGCAACATTTAGTGTACACCCCCGAACATGATTGCAGAACACTTTTCTTCCATTTCTCCTCAGCCTTCATCACCATCTAACCTCACATTTTATTATCAAAATTGGAAACTAGTTGCATGGATTTTAGATTTTTTAGCCAACTGCCCACTATATGTACACTTTAAAAATGCAACATCGTAAACAACAGTAACAAATATTGGGGATCCAATCCAGGCTGTGTACTGTCTCCCTCACTATTCACCATATAAACAAGGGACTGTATGACCAATCAGCCATCTGATTCTGTCAAGGTAATTAAATATGCTGATGGTTCTACCAGTCAAGGTCTAAACTTCCGATAATGAACATCTCTTCTAAACAGCTGTAAACCATTTTATTTGGCGGGTGTGAGGAGGATCACTATTAAATTTGCTTTTGAATGTCAAGAAAGCAAGAGCTGATAATAGATTTTATTTAACAAAAAAAAAAAAAACAAACAAACAAACAAACAAACAAACAAAAACTCGACATGAAAAAATGAGACAGTCGGAATAGTGAACATCATTACAAAATACAACGAACTGGATTGGCACACTCACGCTTCGCTCGTCAGTAAAAGAAAATGAATGAGAGAATTATTATTTTTTATGGAAGCTGAGAGAATTTCACGTAGATCACAAAATCATGTTATTGTTTTACATGTCTGTCATAGAAAATGTGTTCTTGCTCAGCCTGTGTTGCTGGGGCGGAAACTGCAAACAACAAGATCAAAAGAAGGTTGGCAACATCATAGAAAAAGACAATAAAGATCACACAAGGCACGCACAACACCTTCAACACACTGCACATGATGAACACTGTTTAAATAAGATCCACAAAATAGGAGATGATCCCTCAGATCCCTTCTCATCACAAAGAGTAATATTACAACGCAGCGTCGCTTTTTACACACCGGAACAAGACGACAGCGCTATAAAAAGAATTTTATTCCGTCTGTGATAAGAATGTTGTAAAAACAACAACAATAAATCATTATCATTATTTCTGGCACATAATCTGTCATATAAAACTTCGTAGTCTCACTTTAGAATGCTGGAACTTTCTCTTTGTGGGTGTATGTATGCGCAGGACATGTGCAAGAAAATGATCTGCTTGTGAATGTATAGTAAATATTCAACATTTTGTCATCGCTACTCCTGTCTTTGTTGTTTGCAGGCTATGACGGCCACAGTTATAAGGGCGCTGATTTAACCTTAATCCATGTGAATGAATTTCATGCATGATTCATTGGGCGAATGCGATACGCTGGCTTAAATCATCATGCTTTTATAACCAGCATAAAATATACTCAGTCGTGCTCCAGGTTTTCTCTATGTGGGATTAAAAATACATGATTGTTTAGGCGTTTCCATAGTTTCTGTTTATGTTGTCATGTTTTTTTGTTTGTTTTTTTTAATCTGGAGGGTAGAATCTCCTGATTTAGTTCTTTTGTTCTGCTAGATGCTCACTTGTTATTGTAAAGATAACCTAGAGAGGCGTGGCATGTAGTTTGAGTCATTGATTGTGACTGCCACCCTGTGCTATCGGGTCTCCTGGAGCCAGCTCATTGAGAGGCAGTCAAGCGTCTAGCTTTTAAGTGTTGAAAACAAGCCGCTCTGACTTGTTAATGTTGCCGGGTATCTGAGCGTTGCAGGCGGCAGAAGCCAGAAAAAGTTAATTAAATTCCCATTACGTGGGGTTGCAGGAAGGCTGTTTTCCATGTTAGCCTGGCTTGGAATGGCAAGCTAATGGATTGGCCTCTGATTCGGTCACAATCAGGCTGAAACTGTTTAGACCACACACACAATCCAAGAGAAAAGGATTTAACTTGCGGAATTACAACAACAGCAACAGCAGCAGCAACAATAACAACAACGACATGACAGTAGAATTGAGTTTACCGACGAATAGAAAACCTCTGTAGGTTTCAGCTTCCATAAATAATTATCGGGTTGTCTTGTTGATTTTGGTGAGATGGATGGAAGTGTGGACAAATACATGTATGTAACTGAATGTGTCGGTGGATAGACTGATTGACGAACGGACCAATGGGTAGGTAGGTGTAACTCACTGTTGTATTGGTTCAAATGAACTTTAGATTTTTTCTATGTCTTCAGAGAAAAGAAAGATTCATTAGTATACGCGAAGATCAAATTCGGTTGTACGATACCGATCAGTGACATAGCTCAGTATATAATGCAGATCAGTCACTTTCTCTGAAACCAGGGTAAGAAATTAGTCTTGGCGATAAATATTTTCTCTTTCTTTCTTTGTTTAGTTGTCGTTGTTATTTGCTGTGGTCATTTTTAACTGTTATTGTTAGTAGTATTTTTACACTTTTCCTCCCTGTTCTTTCGTAGTTTTCAGTGTTTTTATGTCTATATTATTATTATCATAACACTTTCGAATCAGAAATCGTTCCTCACAGTGGACACACCTCTCAAAAAACTTGCTGAATTGTGAGGATCAGCCTGGTTCGGTTTTGTGTGGAAAGTGCGTCCTTGGTATCTCTGGGTTTACATGAAATTTAACGGAATCTGCCATCTCGGATCAATACTCTCAGTTGTTAAACTTAGAATGAGATTCTAAAACAAGTTGTGACGGTCCAGATAAGATCTGGCCCCAATAAAGAGTGGAATGCAGATTCCCACACAGTCTGTACCGAGATAAGACAAACAGATAGGAACCCTTTACATACTCTTGTGGGCAGTGGCAGGAGGAAAAAGGACGCAAAAGGCGGTCAGATGTTTTGACGATTGATTTTTTAATATTAAGAATTATTTTCCTGGATCACTGTTGTATTTCATGATTGGATTCACTTTGGTGTCCTTCTCCCTCTTCTCTCTATCCGCCAGTCTATCATTCTGTTTATCTGCCTGTCTGTCCATCAGTTTGTTGTATTGTTTGTAATAGTATGTATGTCTGTTTATCTACTCACTTTTCACCCAATTTGTCTCTCTTTCATTAAAATCTCCTTTCCATTAAGATTTGCATACGTGTTTAAAGGTTTCAGCATAATGAAATATCGGTAAGCAGTTTTAGATGATAATGATTGAGAATTGGACTCAACTGGGGAAGCTTTTGTCTGTAAATAGATTATTATTTGGTTTCACGGTGATGAATTGCGTATACGGAATAATAAAAGAGTCAGATTGACTTTATATTAGAGACAGACCAACGTAATCCTAGTTCTGTGTTTTTCATATCTGTTGTCCCAATGTAGACTACGAGAACATCTTGTAATCGAATCACAATGAGTGCACCGTATGTTTTGAAAAAAACTGAATCAAAAAATGAGAAAAAGAAATTCAGGACTAAGAGGATATATGAAGTGCAAGGGGGTGAAATTTTGTCTTTGAAGACTTCTACACTCTTATTGTATCAAAATTACGCAATTAAACTAAGTTTTTTTAAAACAGCAGTATGTGTCTGATTTAAAATGTCAATATTTAGGGTTATACGTTATAATCCATAAGAAGTGTTCATAATGACCTTGTTGGATACTAGCTCCGGACACCTGTGGTTTTTCCATCTTAGTAGTATCCACATTTTATAATGTTGGAATTTTCATGCTCATTTTTGCCTGGTGGCCACAGTACATTTACAGAAACCAAATTAATGAAGTAAACAATGAAAAAAGAATCCAGGAAGGCACAGGCAGAGTGCATAACCACAAATTTTAAGTCGGAATCAACTTCAAGTTCTGAATAAGAATTTAAAAGAAACTCCTTTCATAGTTATGGGATTTTCAGACACATGTGTTTTATGACCACCAAACATGAAGCAGACAAGAATTAATGATGAAAATGAAAAGAATTCAGGAAGAAATTAAATTGACAAAGTGTAAATCGTTTGGACAACTGCGGTTTATCCATCGGGCTGCGTATTTTAAAATGACAATATCTCTGGATTACTGTGGGTTTTCCACAAAAATATTCTTATCATAGATATCCAAGGCCCAGGGCCAAAATAAATCAAAAGACATAACCCAAGAAATGATGAAAAGTGGGCATCTGTGCCTTTTCCTCCTCAGTCTTCATATGTATGTGTGTGTGTGTGTATGTGTTTTTTTTTTTTTTGGGGGGGGGGGTACCGGAAGAGAGAGGTAATATCGTTCATGCGTTGTATTGAAAACAACAACATTAAAACCATCATTGGAAACGTTGCCAGGAGCCAGACGCCAAGAACGCACGTTCTTTTAAAATATCAAATTGATTGTCCGGCGTTAAATCGAAATTTAATGGTTCTGTCTACTGGTGATATACATAGTAAATGCAACTCCATCGATTGTTTAGAGAGCAAATTAGAATAGATGGGCAGCTTTTAGAGCGCGGCTGGGTTTTCCTCTTGTTCTCGCTGATAATGGTCTTATACAGTTGACAGCCCATGTCTCAGGAAAGGTCTCTCCGAACCGTGGACACAATTTCACATCTTTCCACAATGAAAATTTCATTGACGTAAAATTTAATGACACCGTCTATGGTGATATATCTCTTACATGCTCCCTCCGATGATTGTCCAGAGAAAGGGATTGTAAAAAGTTCCCAAGATCGATGGTTCCACATGGTTCCATTTTTCACCTTTGGCAGTCCATGTCCAAACTCTTGCCATCCACGAAGAAAAATTCGCATCTTTTCCATAATGAGATTACACTGGT
>JBCAUA010831120.1:4083-14174 GCA_038406235.1 Peronia verruculata
AACCTTTTTTTTTTTTGAAACCCCCCCCCCCCCCCCCCCCCCCAAACTCCCTCTGCATCTCGAAAAATATGGCCTTGACTCAATCTTTTGTATTATCAACATGTCTATGGTTTCTATTGTGATGAAAATGAGAACTTTGAAATCACTAACAGGGTTGCATAGTAGATGTAAACAGTCATGAAACTTCACCTTTGATCTCTCAAACGAAAGCACTCATAAGAGCTTATCTACACAAGCTATCAGTAACTACACGCCTCATTCACCGCATAACTACAGCGATACATTATAGTGGAAACGAACAGTTAAAGACGATGCATGCTAGAAGTGCGTGATACCTTGGTATGAAGACGACATAGACCTATAAATTAGTAGTGCAGTACACTGGCATTTACTGGTAAAACGTTTGCCGGTGCGAAAAGTAGGGAACGGAGTCAGTGGATTTTTGCCAGGTATGAAATTGGCTTGCCGTACGTCTGCATGCTTATTTGATGGAGATCTCTTGTAAGACTTCATTATTTCAGTTTACTTCTTACATCTGCAGCGTTTTATCCCCGAGACAGCACCTTGTTCTACTGTACCGTACAAGAGAACGGTGTGTCGACCACAGAGTTTCTATTACAACGGAATCACTTCAACCGTGCATTGGCGATATTGCTTTACATCTTTTCGGCAAAGATGAATACACTGCAAACATGTGAAAGGGGACTGTTTTTGTTCAAATAACGAAATAACTACCGGTGTAAAAAAAAGAAAAAAGAGTCAATTAGAAGGCTGACATCCGCCATGCTAGATGTGGCATTGGAAACACTGTGACCTGAGGTCACGGTGCCTCTAGAGGAGGAAGAGGGGGAGGAGCCACAACGCCAACTCAGTTTCCTCGAACATAGCATGTCATGTTGACCTTTCCATGTTACCTCTTTACGTCCGAAAGTGACGTGTAGAATGAATAGTGACAGAAAAGCAGATTTATAGAGCTATAATTCAATGACTTGGTGCACATTTCGTATGGAGAAGAATCACAAAGAGGTCTCCACCTTGTCTGGGAGCATTTCCCAGTTGGTGCAAATTAATTTGGTGTTTAGACCCGTTGTTGAAAGTCGGCATCCGGTTATTACATTACTAGATGTATCACTCTGTCACTAGTTCAAAAGAGTTAAGGTGTTTATACTTCATCGCTGGTAGCGTCTCATTCAGAAATCGCCGCTACGAGGTTTTGTGACCCCTCCTCCCCACCAATACATAGATTATTATATTTTTTATTCATATGCTTATACTATTGTTCGTACACAAAAAATATTTTGATCATTCATTCCCAAACTCACGACCCCGGGTATCGTGTTAAGGAGCTGAACAAACCAGTGCAGGATGCAAAGTCTAAGACGATATGGTTGATAGCGAGACACCAACAATATGGCTTTGAGTTGAGAGAGGGAGGGGCGGGAGAGACACTCAGAATCTGAGCAAAGATTACCTACAATATAAAGTTTTGATGATGTAGTGTCTCAGGGAGGTAATATGGTATACGTGCATCTGAAATGAGCAGTCAACAAAAAAGGATAATGAATAATGACTTCGTGAGACATATTAATTTACAGAAAAAGCAAAACATAAATGATAGAATAGGTCTGGGTGCTGACAGGAAATGTAGGGGGTAAACAAGGCCAAGAATGGCTGTCATTTGATGTTTGAACTGCTTGACAACAATGAATGCACACACAATAATTGTGGGAGTTCCTAAGACCCACCGAACAAAGACTGGTATGGAAGGACATGATCGCTTCTGTTTGTCACAGGACTGACAGTAAAGAAGAAAAAAGAAGAAGCATGTACATTCACACGTCGTAACAAACAAAACATTAACTCTGTCGAAGAATGGCAGAGTCGGCTATTTATAAGATAATGTGCTGACCGTCTGAGAACAAGTAACAACCAAAATCGTATCCTTCCTGGCAAACCTTTTCCCTCCTCTCTTTCAAACAGAATAGATTGATGGTGATAGGTGGACGGATTTCCCTTCTTTTTTTAATTAAGAAATTGAAAGTTAATACATGTATTTATGTCTGGGCTAACAACGAATGAATTTCATCTAGAGTTACAGACAAGAGAATTCAGAATGGGTATGGTTAGTATGACGTCAGCCATGTACCAAAAGCATTCATATTCAAAAAGCTAGAAAAAAATATTTAAAAAACTTTCACTTTCGAAACTATGTCAATATCTATAATATAATATAATATATCCTGGTAACTTTGTCCTTTCAGTCAAGCAAAATTGGCCTGATATTTCAAATGTTGTTGGTAGCTTTTTCATTTCTTTTCCCCCAGGTTGGCATGTGTGTGAATTTGTTTGCCTTTTACCCACTTCAGGAGATAAAATGACAAACAGTTCAAGTGGGCACAGAACCAACAGAGTGTTCAGTTCTGAGATAGCCTTTTCTCCTCCGTCATAGATCCACAATAAAAACTGTCAAATAATATTTTCTAAATGGAAATTCTTAAGTTCAAGTGTCACCAAGTACAAATACATAGACAGCTATATTATAAATGACATTTTAGATTGCTATAATGCTCGTTGTATTGATTGTATACATATCTGTGCGTTCTCTATAGCACGGGAAAAGGGTCGATGCCAGGGTTCCATTGTTGTCTTTATCTCCTGTAAAGGTATATAATTCAGTTTCGTTTACATAATGCTGATTTGAGATAAAAACTCTTCCTTTATTGTCGCCACGCTGCATTACTGTGCTTGCTACTTGGAGTGGAACAATGGAGAGCAAGTTCTACGCAAATGCCGATCGCTCTCATGGCGATGTATTGTGGTAATGTTGGGCGGCCATGTTGCTTTAGCAAATGAAATCTTGAAATGGTGCCCTGCTGCTGGAACCATAGTGTCAGCAAACTGTCGTTGATATTATTATCGTGAGGAGTCATTTATATCGCATGATAGACACTTACGTCTAATGCAATTCAATGAACTAAAGCGACGATTCCATTAGTATTAGCGCCTTTCTGCGAGGCACGATATTAATTGACGTCATTCTTCCTTACTATTAGTTTAGTACTCTGTGGATAGAAAGTTTGTCCGGTCAACTTTACCTACACGGTGGGTTTTTCCCACGATTCTTTTGTACGGTGTATGATCAACTTCCGTAACGGACTGCCCACGTGTGCGTCAGTCTGACGTAATTTATTGTTTCGATGTACGTGGATTACCTTCTTTATGGCCACGTCTGTGACATCAAGGACTTGAGTCGCATGTGATGGACGTCCAGCCTTGAGCGATTCACTGATGATAACCCGTGGCTGAAAGCTGTCTGTGGATTACGACTTTATAGCAAGATGGATGAATCTCGGGGAGGAGACTACATAAGGCTGACACACAGAACGGATTGCCGAAACGAAAGACTAGATATAAGAGATTTATTTTTGAGGTAGATAGTGGTAACAGATCACTTTAGTGGTTTCCGCCTCATCTCTTGGAGATCAGGATTTTTGTCCACGGGATTGCCAGACATCATTCCGAACTCGCTGGACGTGGTAACAGTTACACTTGTAATTCGACTTCAAGATTTCGTGGGCGGTATTATACGAAATACATTTTACTTTGAACAGCAGACACACTCCATTGGCTTTAACCCCAGGGAGTTGACGGAATGAAGACGACGTAGATACACTAGCAGTGAAAGAGTTTAGCAAGTGCTCCCCCCACCCCCCCCCCACCCCCCAACTTCTCGAGCCCTCTTTCCCCCTCTTCCACCTTACCTGGAATCATAGCTATTCATTCCAGTCAAGATAATCTGCCCTACACTAATACACCTTTCATTCTGTCGCGGATATGACTACCGCAACATCTCTGTTGATTATAATCCATGTTCGATACTCTGATTTCTCAACTTCAAACCATAGAAGCGTGTTTATATCGATACTTCAATTTGTAATTAGATAACTTAACTCGGCAATACTAATAATGAACGTATATTAATTACTCCATTTTTCGATTTCCAGTCCATCACATCACTGTCTTATTCTGTAGCCGATCTCCTGCGTCACACTATCTATGCAAAGTCTGTGTATTTAATTTGCACAGTTAATTTGTACCAAAGCCATCCTAAATCTTTCTCCCCCGTGGCTTTTCCTGCCATGTAAAAAGGAAACAGAATCAATTATTCCTATTGAAGATGTTTACTTGGTATTAGGAACATGAATCACATGGAGAGACAAAAGAGAATGATCACAGGAGAGCAAAACTTCCAATGGCAAAGAAATCGCTGCCCTGGAAAATTTCCAAAATTCCATTCGTGCTTCCGCATGCTCATATTTCTTTCTTTAACCGCACACATAGTATAGTGCAGAAGATCTTAAAAATCATCCCGGATTTTACAAGTCACTGCAGCTGTTCAAGAAAAAGGCTAATAATAATTAAGGGAATATAACAGATTAATTTTCTCGGTCGCCGCGCATAATCGAAAACAGGCATTAAATAAAAACATGGGACTTAGTAGTAGTAGGTTTCTTTAGGCTTTACAGTCTTTTGGATAAGACTCTCAGCTGTCTCTGATCCTGTCGGGCCATGGCGAAATTGTTAACTTTCCGTGTGTCTGTGCAGCCGGATGTCCCTAGGAACAACCCATCGGTCTTGAACTATTTTGGTAGCTTTTATTATGGCGATAGGGCTGTGGCAGATTTCGGCAGAAGTGTAACAACGATTCATCAGGGGTTATAGCTACCAGAGACAGCGCGGAAAGAAAAGGGGAGCAAAAACTACACACGGATATCGGCTCACTCACCGACCCATCAAAGCACACATACACACACATAGATAGACGAGAGAGACACCAACAAATTAACGGGGCTGACGGCGTGACATTCTTATCAGCTGGCACAAAGTCCAACTGTCAAACGTCTTCAAGTTGTTGGTTTTTCTCCCCTCCCTCCCCCACGGGCCGTCCCCCAACGCCATCCGTATATTCTGAGTGTCAGATTGACATTGCAGCTATTTATAGTAACGCTCAACTGATAACAGTGCTTCTTTTTTTGTTAAGGTAACAGGGGTGTTGATATTAAAACTTTTTTCTCCCTTTCCCTCCCCTATACCACCTGTTTCGGATCCTCACACGGCGTACTGACACACTTTGCCTGGTGCATGTATTTTATGTATGTATATATTGTATGGGTGGATGGATGGATGGATGGATGGATGGATGGGTGTTCATATGCCAGTGCATATAAATGTCCGTGGGTATGTTCGTGGTGTATAAATTTAACATTGACATGCAACCTTTGCCGCGGATGTGGAGCGTAATGCCGGGGATCAATACATCTCTGGCTAAAGCGAATTCCAGCCAACTTTTAAAATTGGAAACCCTGTCGCTCTCTTTTTCTCTTCTACCCTTTGCTTGACATTTAAAAATAGCCAATAGCGTCAATATCGACAACCCGCTTCATGTTCTTTACTTCAGCAATCATTCAACCCAAGCGAGTGGGCCGCGTTTTTGATGTGGACCTTTTTTCAAATACAAAAGTTCAAGCTATTTATAGCTGACAAATTACCATTACGCTCCAATGAAACGAAAAACTTAACGACGAATTCACCGAACGGAGAGAACATAATGGTAAGTTGCAAAACTCCTGAACTGTAACGTCTGAAAAGTTATTAAAGTTTTAAAACAACAAAACACTACAAAGCAAAAGGATAAGTGTAAAAGACAGTCGGGCAGACAAGAGGTTGTTCTTGTTTTACTTGAACGTTTGAAGTAAACACACACACACACACACACACACCATCACACACACACACACACACAGACACACAATAGATTAATAAAATATGGAACAAGAATAATTCGAAAAGGAGGGAGGGGGATAATCACTCGATCAGTCAATCAGTCAGTGAATCAATTGGTAGATCGATACTAATAGATAATAGGTTTGTTTCGACCAGGCGTGCGACTGGAAATCCCCGTCTAATTTTAGTAGAGGGGTATAAACATTCAAAACGTTTCACTGCCACTGACATAGAAAAACAAAAGATGCATGGGACCGATGATAATTACTGTCCTCGGATCATCAGTGAGTGTTTTATTTTTAGCAGGAAGCAAAAACACTCCGGTGGGGATTTCTAGCTCTATTGGCCAACTAACTAACGAAAGAATTGACGAACGGATGATTGAACAAACTAACTAACTAACTAACTAACTAACTGACTAACTAACTAACTAACTAACTAACTAACTAACTAACTGAATGACCAACTAACTAACGCACAAATGAACTAACTAAGTGAAAGTGATTATAAATAATTTAATATTAACAAAATGACATGCTATCTCGCTTATCGCCACCATCTAACAACCTTCTCTCTTCCGCCTGATCACCAGTTGATTTCGAGCCTGGTGGTTCACCCTAAATCTACTCTTGTTTATGTTTATCTGCGAGGTGTCCCGCTCATCATGCCGTGTTGGCTGTTAATGAAATGGAGAATATTTATTTATCTACACCTGAAGTTCTGCTTCTCTGCCCCCTGGAGCTTATTGAACCGCTCCTGAATCGATAGCTAAATATACGTCGTCTCTGCAATAAGTAGGAATTATATTGCTCTGAATTTTTTAAATTTATTTTATTTGTTTTTAATTTTGACTTTTTTCTCTATCTCTGTCTGCCTCTCTTTTTCTTCCTGCCATATCTTTTCTTTGATGTCATCAATATCGGTATTTTTCTCCAACGATTTTTTTGGTCTGAGTTCGGACTGGTGTGTTAGGATTTTTTCTTTTTTTTTTTTTTAAATTTATTTCCTTTGTGTGTGTTTGTCCCGTCTTTAAAATATTGTTTGTGATAAATGAAGAACTGGATAAATGAGCAAAGAGACAGCAAGGCAAAAGACCTAACACATTTGCAGTGAGAGCAGGAATTGAATAAGTAATTGGTTCCAGACCACCCTAAGTTGGGGATTCTGGAGTAAAAGCTCAAGTTGGTCTGGTTGGTTGTTGGTTGGTTGGTTGGTTGGTTTTTTGGTTGGTTGGTTGGTTGGTTGGTTGGTTGGTTGGGGTTGACTGGGTGGTTGTTCACTTGCTTGCCTGTTCACTTGCTTAGTTGGTTGGATGGTTGATTGGTTGGTTAGTGGTTGGTAGGGTGATTGGTTAGTCGGGTAGGTGATTGATTGGCCATCGGTCGATCATTTGTTAACTGACTGTTTGATCGGTGGATTGGTTAGTAAGTTGAATGGTTTGTTGATTCCTTAGTTTATCTGATTAATTAGTTGATCGGTCGATCGATTGAGATATCTATTGTTTGGCTGTTTGATTGACTGATCTCCTAAATTCTAGACATGGGCATTGTATAATAGCGATATATTCTGGTGATAGTTGGAAGAAGACGGCTTGTAAAACAAAATCGAATGGAATGGGTGTATCGGAGATGAAGAAGAGCCTGTCCTAACATTTCAATATGTAAATGGCCAAGCAAAACCATCGACTTATGGAAACTCAGTTTTGAAACTAGCAAGTCTATCAATAGTTGAACTATCTACAAGTTGCTGAGCTGCCCATTATAAATCTGTGTTATGGGCATGTCTATGCTTCCAGCCAGCAGCAAATCCCTTCCTGTACCTATACCTTCATAAATCACTGGGGAACCTGGTGGACCGTGTCTAAACCCCACTAGCACACCGGCCCTCAGTCCTACTCTCACAGACAGGCGTTCCTTCCTATGTCTCAGACACACAGGGCGTCATTGGGCCTGGCATTTGATTTGCTCCAGCTCAATCAGTCATCTCAACCTCAGAGACAGAGACAGGGGTTCTCATACTATGAGAGAGCAAATTCTTGTTAAATCTGCTGACTACATGTCCGACAGTGCCTTTTACCATTATTTGGTGCTCTTATTGCGTGCAGGACTTTTTGACGCCAATGGGAAAGAAAGATGGGGCAGGGAGGGCAAGTAGAAAAAAAAGGGGGTGGGGTGGCGTGGAAGGGTTGATTGCGTCCCTGTACTTAAAGATGTAAAGAAATTCGATAACTCAATTTTTATTTATTTATTTATTTATTTTAATATAAATAAATGAATACAACAATAAGTCGTGAAAAAAAAAACAAAAAAAACCCCAACATCAAATCAAACTTAATGTGTAAAAATATGTAGATCGGGTACTTGTAGTAATCCCATATAAAAAAGATCACGCTAACTTGTTCAGACATAGGCCTAATGAAACTATGCAAATTCGTGTCTGCAGACGTGCAAAATTTCGTACTGATCGGAGCAAGCAAAATAAATAAATAAAAAACCTTTCGCTTTTGAAACAACAACAACAACAGCAACAACAAACACACAAACATACACATACACAAAACAGCGAACTCTGTAATAAGCGGCTGTTGTTATGACAACCACGTGAAATATATACCATTGCTAATTTTTGGAAAGGCCAATTTCTTCTTATTTGATCCCCTCAAATATGACAGATGACTTCAAATCAAAATAAAAACTTCAAATTATGCTGTATCAAAATTGAGAAAAACATAGCCAAAAAGTGTTTCATTCACGGATAACTTATTCTTCCTCCGCCCCCCCCCCTACTCCTTTCATTTCTTTCTCGCTCTTTCTGTCTATCCATCTCTCCCCCCCCCTCTCTCTCTCTCTCTCTCTCTCTCATTGTCCTTTTCTTTCTTAATATCGTACCACATATTTCAGACAACTAGAAGCCATGAGACCTTGTTCTACCAATTCTACTTCAGATTCGTACAAATCCATGATTCCTTTTGATCACTCCTGGCGGTCATTAACTTCACGGATCCCTGCAAAAACTTCTGTATTTTATGCTACGCGCTTATTGCAGGAACATGTACATGCATGCCTCCTAATCACAGACATTGTACACTGGTGGGGCGTTCGTTGTTTCGATAGTGCGAGATTGTGCTGAGCTGGGTCGACCCAAGCAACTAAGATTTAGGGCGTGCAGACCAGTAATCCATAAAGCTCTTGTAGGCTATGCTGTCTCTCTTGTGTGTGTTGGGGGGGGGGGGGTGAGAAAAAAAAGGGGGGGGGGGTGGAAGGGGCAGATTCGGACAGATCAATTAAAACCGTGGGACTTGCGGGGTAAGCTAGATCTAAACTAATCTATGTTACGAAAGTCCTGGCCCACGATCTAGATCGGCAGTTCTGCTTCGCCGGCCATAATTCGAGAGGAGATTAATTTAGTTTGCTCCTGCGTCAAGACAAAAACGAGCCATCTCATTAAGGTGCAGCTTAACGATCTGGATTATTTGAAAGCGAAATGAAGGCGGATCAATTAACGACTGCATGATTTCGTGCCCTCGCTTTGTATCGAGTTCTACCAGCTTTCCACCGGGGTAGACGTCAGGTCTTGCACCGGATAAAGGGGAGTGAGTGTGTATGTGGGGGAGGGGGGGGGTCTATGGAAATCGCTAGGTCAGCAGGTATGTAACATTATGTTATGGATTTTAAATAATAATAAATCTATTGCTAGACAGTAAAAGAAAAGGAATGCAATGCGCATTCATTGGAGTCAAATTTAATTTGTTGTGACTACCATTACACTAGGAAAAAAAAATATTAGCGGGGGGAAAAAAAAAATCCATACCTGGCCCATCGCTTCGAATATGAAAGTTTCATAAACGAGCAGGCAGACAGATAGTTAGGAAGACAATGGGACAGAGAGACAGGCCGCCAGACAAACCGACAGGACGATAGACAGACTGACAAGTCAGTAGATGCAGAAGGGACGGACGGACAGACAAACAGACAGACATATAGACAGGCAAGCAGACACCAACAGGCAGACAGACAGACATGCAGATAGATAAACGAATAGGCAGACAAAATAAATAATCAGGTACACATGGATAGACAGACAAGGAGACTTGCCCACATATCGTACTACCTGCTGGGAGCAGTATAACCGTAATCGTACTGATGCGCCGTACATTCAGACACAAACAAACAAACTATGTTGTTTTTCTTAAGCCTTTCAATCCCAAGAGAAAGGATTATCTCGGCTTTATAGAAGCTGCCAATTTTTGCTGAAGAAATTATGTGGGTAGAAATTTGGAATTTGGGAATTTTGCCCGGACAGCGGCA
>JBCAUA010831131.1:0-14172 GCA_038406235.1 Peronia verruculata
CCCCCCCCCCCCCCCCCCCCCCCCCCCCCCCCCCCCCCCCCCCCCCCCCCCCCCCCCCCCCCCCCCCCCCCAATTTTCGGGTCTGTTTTTTTTTTAAGCTTGAACTTGCAGTAACGAATTTCAATAATCCAGTATCCGGAATCGATCCAGATCAATCCATGAGATTGTGTCCGCATCATGTAATGTGGAGCGGTAACCAAGGACGCGCAGCCGATGATCTTGGTGATTCGAGGCTTGTGTTGATGATTGGGTGGCCTGCACTGATTCCAAATTAATTTGCTCATGGTGTGTGTGAGAATGTGTGTGTGCTATGCTATAATATGATCTTGCGTGTGTGTGTGTATATATATATATATACACACACACATACACACAGACAAACAGGCAGGCAGACAGAAAGACACACACACACAGAACAAAAATATGTCCAAACTCCATAATCTAGTTTACCCAAACACGAGGGAATGTAATATTCAAAAAGAAAAAAAAACTATCCAGGTTTCTAAAAATTTGAATCTGATTATTTAATATCGGTTTGTATTTCCACTCCTCACATACCACGATTTAAGACAAGAGTCACGGTCCCTAGACACTCATGGGGTTCAATCTCAGGTCCGTTTTTTTTTTTTTTTTACTTTTCATTTTGCTTCATGATTTGTATATCGGACGATCTCCCACACGTAAAGGGATCGCTGACGATCTGAGATGGCAATCAGGGCATAGGACCTGACATGGCGGGTAAGGTTCGTGTCATGGAAGACAGTCTCGGGTAATAAAGCACCCGGGATGGAATGCTACTGGTCTGGTGGTAACTGCCTGCTACGGTCACACGCCTACCCGTTCTGACGGCAGAGCCTGGCAGTGTCAAGACCTACCAGAGGGCAACAGACAAAAGAACAGGGTGGGTGTGCGGTCAAGATAGAAGTAACATGATAATAATATGGTACTAAACCATGACTTCTATGAAGGAAGTGGGGGTATGTGGTAAGAAGGTATTTGGTTGGCTGGTTGGTTGGTTGGTTGGTTGGTTGGTTGGTTGGTTGGTTGGTGGTTGGTTGGTTGGTTGGTTGGTTGGTTGGTTGGTTGGTTGGTTGGTTGGTTGGTTGGTTGGTTGGCTGACTGGCTGGCTGGCTGGCTGGCTGGCTGGTTGGTTGGTTGGTTGGTGGCTGGGTGGATGGGATGGGAGTGGGTTGATTTAAAATAATCAGTTTTATTCTTTTCGCATCTTTTCGCCACAGTTTGCTTCCTATCTTCCTCTGCCTCTCTTTCTGCCTGTTCTCACACATACTTTCTTTTTCTCCCTCCCTCTCTCGCTTCAACACAACAAGCTTAAGTACGCATGCATGTATGTGATCTTTCCTAGATCTACTATAGGGCAATGGACAAAGACCAGATATATAAGCAATCTCTAGATAATTATAGGAGATATTTGGCACTGAGTCAGGTGACGTATTGTTGTCACAAGATTACAATCAATGATTTTATTCCTTCTCCATTCTTGTTCCCTGTTCTCATAAAAATAAGACTATTTCCGCAGATTGAATGGCAGTCAACATCATCAAATATCTGTGCTCTAAAATTCCTTCTTTTATGTAAAACACCGAAACATACTCTTAACCCTGAGCCTTTGGATGCCATTCTTAAACCTGTATCAAACATATCATTGAAGGCTGCAGAGGACTAATTATTAAGGCTGGACCAGTCTTTGTTTGTCTTTGCCTTTCCAGATGTGAAGCGCTGTTTTAGCTTTTTGAAGCCATCGATATTACCGCGCATCAAACTTCCCACTGTGACTAAAGGGTTACCCATGGATCATGTCTGAGGTTTTTGTAACTGATTCAACACGTGCCGGGCTACTTTAGCTTTTTCAAGTCATTCTTAGCCGCGTTTCAAATATTACTATCGGCTTGCAAAGAGTCAACCCTATGAATCACTTCTTTGTGTCATATTCAACACGCATCGCGTTGGTTCAGATATTTGAAGCCATTCCTAACCATTCCTAATCATCTAACAAATACACCAGTGTGGATATATGTTTAAATGGGCCACTTTTGTGGTCTTTTACGTCAAATTGACTCTTATTCAGATGTAGTCGTGTCGCCCTGCTCTATATAGCGTTGTTTTTTTCTCTTCTGTTCAAATCGAATAAAGAACTAGACCATGTAAATATTTCGATTTCAGGATTCTGGCTCTCGTTAAGCAATCAATGAAGCCAAAATTTGAATTTCACAACGATTTTTTTTTTTCCCGCACGGTGAAATTCTGCCACATTCTGACAAACAAGTTTTCTTGGTGAAATGATTCTGTGGAGAACATCGTGATTTAGATTCGCTGTACTCCCTGACGTTGCATGGTGAACACAAAATACAAGTTTATGAGAATGAATCAATATGCAATGCTTGTGATAGAAGAGCTCCCACCATTTAGACTTCTACAATGAAATTTAGGGTCAGGTCGTTCTGTTTGCTTCAATACAATTCTGTATATCAAAGAAATCTCTTATATCTATATTAGTTCTTGATCAGCCTTTGAACCTTCTGGGGGGGGTGGATATCTTATATTTAGAGGATGTCTCTGGTACAAACATGCACGATCTGAATTGCCAGTCTTGAAAAGACATGACATCTGATATGACAGACAAGGTGATATAATCATCAATCTTCTAATACTGTGGAGGGTAATGTTCGAAAATGTGGGAGCCTGTAACGAACGAAAGAGGGTTTGTCAAAGCACTTTCGTAATGGGTTTCCCTAATGGCCATGATTTGTATATATCGAACAAGCTGCTAACGCGAAACCATGGCAAGCGAAGCTGTGAGGTTTGTCTGTACGTGAGTGGGGTGGTGGTGGGTGACAGAAAGAACGTAACTAGAGAGAGACAAAGAAAACCAAACAAAAACAAAAGGGGGGGGGGAGGGTTTTACTATCAGTAGTATTAAAATACGCACAGAAAGTAAAGAAAGCAGAAAAAAGTAACGTTCAGAATGGATGGATGGATGGATGGATGGATGGATGGATGGATGGATGATGGATGGGTGGAGGGATGGATGGATGGATGGATGGATGGATGGATAAAGCAATCAAAATTACCAGGCCCAATTTCATTATGCAAAATCATGAAGTTGTCAAGCCACAAGGTAATAATAACTCCATGAAAATGTTCTGGGACACCTCCATACCTAACACCCACCTAATATCAAAGGTCTCAGTGCTAACTACCGCAAAGATATACACGTCACATAAATAAGCCTTTAACAATCTTCAGGAAACATTAAATTTATGGGCTGACGGCTATTCAAACGAACAAAATGCAAACAGCCATTAAAAACCAGAAGGGTTGGCTTTATGTCATCGTCAAATAGGAAACCTGTTCAAAACTAGTGATGGCTTATTATGTTATCGCAACAAAGAATCTCTCACCACTCGTTCCGCAAGGCAATAGAGCAAAGGGTATCTCGGAATGCCTATCTCTTGACCCTAACAGTACCAAAGGGCCGATTCTATCAAAGACTCATTCCAGTGGTATCGGTGGCCTGGTGGCCTGGGCTGTCGGAGTAGGGAACATAATGTTCGAATCTTGACTGGCGCCGACGAGCGACCAGTACTACTATAGACGCCCTGGGTTACGCTAGAAAATTTCTAGTGACACCCTAAGAGTTAAGTTTAAAAACGTCTAAGAATGTCAGTTCCTTTACTGATACTGTAATAAAATTTTTAGTCGTGTTATTGGGCTGTGATAAAAGTTCGTGAGTTTATGTCTCAGTATTATGGCCGATCCTCTGAACCACGGCTGTATACTGGTTTAGTTCTACATTTTTAATGCTTATTATATCACTGATTCGAGAGCTAGTAACCTCATAAAGTCTCTAATTCATTGCTACGTATAAGGTGTGGAATTCCTCCCCCGTGGTTTCCTGTCGTATCACATTTTCTGTCTTATACGACAACTCCCTCTCTTTCTGGTTGCTTTTTCCTCTAACCCAATCTCGTTTGTTTCAGTATATTCTTGTTCACACTTTCCTCGCCAACTTTTTAAAAATCGTTTTGTTTTTCTTCCTCCTTCAATAAAATAATCGTAATGCTCTCTCTCTCTCTCTCACTCTCTCTCTCACTCTCTCTCTCTCTTTTCTCTTTCTCTCTCTCTCTCTCTTGCTTCTTCCTTTCCCTCTCTCCACCTTTGTACCCACTGACCCACTGACGAGTGATTACCATTTTTCTGGGATCACAGAAAAACGCCAGAAAAGTGTCAGAACACTGAAGGCGAGACAGTGTGAGCAGGGAAGAATTTGCTATTTTTTTATAGCGCAGGACTTTTCACAAGAAATGACAAGTGTTTTCACCATAATTAAAAAGACTGTAAAGTACCAAAAGCCTACACTATACGGGAATATGCGCTAATACAAAAGGTTCTTTTTTATACTTGTATTAATACTGTTATATTTCAATCGAAAGTTCAAAACTGGACTCAATTATATTACAAAACATCAAATGTTTCAGTTAATTTGTGTCATAAAGAGTTATTATCATGATGTTTTGAAAAATACCGTTTTGAAAGGGATTGAAAACGTCCCATATTGGGTTGACTGACAGTACAACACCCTAGCTCTCCAGTTATTCGCTTCAGATGGGGAATTTAGTGTGGATAGGACATTAAAATGGAGGGCCAATAAAACAAAATGTGTCATGGCGAAAGACTTTTTTTTTTCCACTCCGTTCATGTGGACTTTATGTCTTGCGTGTCGTCCATTAAAGATGGACTTTCTCTATTTTAAATGTCAGTTTGACAAATAGTCTTTTTACGGCGGAGAGGACACAGGCACACAGACAGATAGACAGACAGACAGACAGACAGAAACACCGACAGACTGACAGACAGACAGTCGAAGGGACAGGCTGATAGACACAGAGACAGACAGGCAAACAGACTGACAGGCAAACAGACAGACAAGTAGGCAGACAAAAAAAAAAGATTATTTCGAAGGAAGGAGAAGGGAAGTGACAAAAACAGGTGAGGATATAGACAGGGCCTGCTCTTGGTTGTTGATTTCATAGATGGCTTCATGTCTACAATAGTGAAGTGCAGTCTCCACTTCTCATTCTCCCCCCCCCCTCCCCCGTTCCCACGTATGAAATGAAGTACGGGCGTCACTGATACAGGAGCAAGAGACTGACGTGCAATATGAACGCTAAATGTACCCTGCGTTTAATGTCATTTCAAAGATATGACTGGCATATTAGAGAGAGGTGTAGATACCGACAGAGGGAAGATGGTTTCATGATTACATAATTCATTACCCTTTGTTGCTTTGACTACAGTATTGAGTTAGCATAATTCTACGTAATTTAGTGCAGGCACAGAGCGTTTCAGTGGTCTCAGTGCAGGCGCAGGGGCTAGGCTAATAATGTTAACTGTGACACTCAAGCAATCAACCCAGCAACCCACCGTACGACGGATGGAGGCATCGACTGGCTAAAAAACTAGGGAAACAAAGCAGGAGTTGTTTTGTTTGTTTTTGTTTATGTTTTTAACTTTGTTTTGTTTCTTGAAGAAACATAATTTTTTTTTTTTTTTAAAAGAGATAACCTCCAAGAGAAGGCTCAAAGACGTGTACAGAACGTACCAAAGCAACACTCAAGGTTGGATAGCCAATATATTGTGCCTATGGATTACTCAACCTTAACTTTAACGCCAGTTCCTAACCCTAACCTTAAACTCTAAACCCCTAACCCTAAACTTTTCTATGGTGCCTATAGACCCGTCGGCCTCATATAGACATTATGCTTCTGGTTTCCCATGTGTTTTTTATGGATCCGCCAACGACAGGTGGGCACTATATTGCCTATGAATGTACCTGATGCAATCAACAATGCGTGGAGTACTGTTACTTCGATCTGCGTCCGGATAAGATATCATGACAACCCTAATACAAAGCATTGCCCTGTGTTGGCCTTAGAAGGCAATGTGCTGATAAGCACGATGTGAAACTGCTCAACTCGACTGACCTGGAAGTCACCGGGCCATGTCACTTTCACCTACGGTCTTCGCACAAATACCTGGGTCTCAAACTCGGCGGCACCGAACAGAGAGAAGGATACATTGAGTATATAATATATATATAGGCCGGTGGGTCAGAGGTAACCGGGCAGTCAAAACATTTTTAAGTCCAAACTATGAAAGTTACTGACAGGTCATACATCAATAAATCAAATGCACATGAAACAAAAGCTGTGACTTTGGTTAACAATATTCCGCTATCAAAAAGTCGATCGATAAAGATTAAAAGTCTAAAAAAGAACTTCCATTAACTTACAATAAGCATTCATTGACTGCCCGCTTATTTCTGACTCACCCTGTATAATATATATTAAACCTTATCACGATCATAACACGTGTACAAGTCAGTGTTCAAGTCAACATTACGTTTCTGAACTGTTGTTGCTGTTGATGTCATTATAATCAGTATTAAATACATTAAATATTGTTATTCAAGAAAAGGACTATCCACCGGTTATTAACAAAGCATATTAAGAGAATCAAACAACAGCTGAAAAACTGATAAGTTAAAAATAAAAAGACTGACGAGACTGGCTAAATCTTCAGGCAAGATTGGCTCATCATCATCATCATCGCCAAAACTGCGGTTATTGCTGTTAGTATGATTTGATGAGCAGCTACCCCCCCCCCCCCTTCCCTATCCCTCCCCCTCCTCCCCTTCCTCCCTCCGCGGGCTCTTTCTGGCTAAGTTCAACACCTCCTCCATAATATAAGGACTCTGCCATGAGCGTTTCGCTTTGAGATCGAGAGAACAAAAACTGTAAGTCGCATGGCGAAGGGTCTGGGCTTGTGAAGGGGGGGGGGGGGGGCATTACTGACAACTTGACAACCTCTTCCCCATTTTGCTCCTGTCCTCTGCCATTTCAGGAGTTTGACGAGAAGCTAGTTTGTCTATTCACCGATGCCATCCTCCTGCCTTTTTCTGTTTTATTGTTGTTGTTTTTTTTTCTTCAATCTTCCTCTCTAGCTCTGAGAACCAGGTCTCAGAAATCTGAGAATCACAGCAGCCTTAGACGAGTTAGCACTGACTGGGCTCTCCTTACTTCAGAGAAGCAAAACAAACCCGTAGTTTACTACCCAGCCCACATAATATATGAAACTGAGAAGACATGAGACACGATCCACATCAACAAACAAAGGTGACATATGGCAGACACTCGGGCTCGACATTTACGGTACTTGTCTGCTGTACATTGATTTGTCTTTTTATGTTTGTGTTTGTGTGCGTTTAGTGCTAGCTTTGTGTTGCTCTTGTTGTGGCTGTGTCTTTTCCATCCGTTTGTTGGTGTTCATTTTTTTAAAAATTATTATTATTATTTTTTCCATTTTTTACTTCTTTATTTCGACAAACAGTGTTTTGATTTCAGTCTAAGAAAGTAAAAACAAAACAAAATTTTAAAAGAGATAAATGAATAAATAGAAGATAAATATAATTCAGAAAACAGTTTGCCCTTGTCGTGTTTTTCCCATTTCGTTATAATAATAATAATAATAATCATAATAATACGGTGCAATACATATCGATTCCTACACACAACAGTGGGGGGGGGGGGGGAGATTGAGGAAGAGGGAGGGGAAGAGGAGGTGGGCACCTTTCATCATAATAGAGAAAAAGTTCCGATTTCTTTTTCTCCCATAACTGCCAGTTTTATCGTGCGATGTTCTAGATTTTCAACATAGAAAGGAGAGAGAGAGAGAGAGAGAGAAAGAGAGAGGAGGGGGGATGAGAAATGGGTCCTTTCTACAACAACATGCCATAGCACATACAGCTATCTCTTCTTTACTCCCTCTCCGCTCCACGTTTTCTTCAAATATCAATCTGAATGAACATCGCTAGCCTGCAGTTAAGTAAAGAACATAAAGCGGTCGTGGGAGGGAGGGGTGGGAGAGAGAGAAAGAAAAGGAGAAAACCGGAGAAATTTATGGAGAAAGTGTGTGTGGTGGTGAAAGGGGTGGGAAGGGAGGCAGGAGCGGGGATTGAAAACAGGTGAGAATCTATCAACAAACAAGCTTATTATGCCATTCATTACACTGTTCTACCACCCACACAACACCACAGGACACCAGGGACTGGGAGGTGGTAAGACATGTATCATGTCTCTCCCCCCCCCCCCCAAACACCACCTACACTGACCCAGAAAGCGCCCATCTGTGACACCTGACCTCTAGCTGCTTCAGCAGGAGAAGTACGACAGACTACCATTATAATAGGTAGGTACCAGGCAGAGAGGTGGGATAAGACCATGATTGTCGGCTACCAACTACCGGCTACCATTGCTGTTATAGGAAAATTTGACTGCCATTCTTGAGCCAGTGGTTCTCAATCTGTGACACCAGTGAGGTCTTTTTGCAGAGTTACGTTCTATGTATGTCTTTCAACCTCCTGATGGAGGTTATCTCGATAATGCAGAGTGGGGGATTACGAATGTTGTTGGATATCTACTGTTTGTTTGTTGTTTTTCACTACGTCCCTGTACTTCTTCATTCAGTGCTCTTTATTTATTGGGCAAGATGATAACGCTGACAATGTGTGACAAAAGTGTCTGTTTTCTCTACATAAATTTTGTTTTACAAGACTGCTCATAATTTTATTTCCAGAATAGCGACAGCTTTCTGTCCAGAATGTGATAGTTCAAAAAAAAAAAAAAAATACCCCCCCCCCCCCTTTCCCTTGCCCAAAGGTCATCGAAAAGAGTAATTGGTCCTGACCTCAACTAAAAAGGAAGAGCGCGGGATTGGAGCGAGGGGGAGGGGAATGAAGAAGTGTTTGATAAATTTGACTTTGACTGAAATGTATGCCAGTGTTGACTTTTCAAACTACTCTGTAAAACGAATCTCAGGAAATGAAGCTCAGCATCTAGCTGCATCACATGATCACTCACAGAGCTAAACAGAGCAATGGGTGATTGAGAACAAGTCTTAGTCTATCAAAACAAAAAAAAAAACAGCTGATATCTAAGCCGCAGATAGACAGGTACAAGAATGCGTATGGACCACTCAGAGCTGGACAGGCATCATACTGCCAGTGGATTTCTCAACTTTAACCCTAAATCTCAACTCTAACCATGGCCCCAACCCTAATCCTAACCCCAGCCTTGACAAGATATTTTTAAAATATGACTGTGTGGCGTGTTTATGGATCCGTCGGGTAAGTGACTCTGCATCCAACTTCCTTAAGAATTCACTATAGATCCGCCTACGATAGACGGGCGCTGTGGTGCCTTCCACTTTCAGTCCAGAAAAGAGTGTGAGATCCACTACTGTAGTAACCGCTTACTTGGGGATCCTGTAACACCTCACCGAGCTGAATGGAAGATATTACATCTACAGAAATATAATACCCCAATGTTTGCTGCGTAATGGTCAGTTTTGATGCGTAATCCAGAGTTGCGCACTTAGAAACTCCTGAAGACTGAAGTTTTGTTGTTGTTGTTTTTTTTTTTATATAGCGGGAAACCACATGCCAACAACGAGCAAAGACCTCCACGCCCAGGCAAGATGATTTACCAAAAATTCCGGTTGTGGTTGTTGTTGTTGTTCTTGTTGTTGTTGGTCTGATTTCTCCAGATATGGCAGTAGTCACAATCATTATTGTTGAGAGCACTGACAATCAAATTACGGAAGACGAAACGGTTTTCCCTTCTATCCTATCTTTTCGATTTCGACTGTCGATCAAAAACCCGGACGAATCTGTTTTGGCACACAGCCTTCTTCAGAATAATATCAGCAAAGAAAATACACTCATACTGTTACAGTTCTCGTCCCACTGCCACCACCTGTCTGTATAAATAAATTCTAATGAACTGTATAACATTTTTTTTTCTTCTTTCTTTAATTAATTGTAAAATATACTTTTTTGGACTCTCTGTCGATCGATTGCTTGGTGTGGGAATATTGTTAGTTGTCAGCACCTCGAGCATTTGCAATTGTACTCTACATGGCTTTTGTTTAATGTATATTATTTCATTTTATATTGTACTACCTGAATATCAAATACAACAAGAAGATAGCAGCGTCACTATCCTGGCAGAATTACAACTGAAATCAATCATTGTTAGTTTTTGAACGCGTTGCTTATTTAATTGGCTGTCATAATTATAGTAATTTTCTTTTCTCTGTTTTCAATCATATATATATATATTATGTGTGTAGAGGTATCATAACCATAAATGAGAATTTAACTGAGTTTATAGAGTAAATGGAATAATTAAGCCTAAACTGATGTGGATTTAATAACCAACTTCTGCCCAGAAACCTTAATCAATGATATGTTAGAAATCAGTCGTAACAACCAGTTCAACACTCCTACATGCTGGTATAGGGAAACACTACATCTTTAGCCTTATTTAAAACTTTGGGAACGTGTCAATGCGCATGATCAGAATTTTTGATCATCATCACAGAACTAGACAGAAAATGAGACATTCTCATTACGATAGAAAATCTCTGAAAAGGATAACAAGAAAAACAAACAAACAAACAAACAAACAAACAAACAAATCAAAAGCCTACATTCTGGACCGATAAAAACACATTTATATCCTCCAACGATTTAAAATAAGGGGGAGGACAAAACATACAGGACATCTATACGATTCTTTTTGCTAAATGTTATGATGTTGGATCTCGCCAAAGATGCCTTTAACAAAGTCCAATGTATACACACTGCATTTATGTGCGAATGATCTCTTAAAGCATCAAAGACTCCCATGGCGCGATGATGTAGAACGTGAAGACTGCATACTTTTACATAAATTGTTTCAGTATCGAATTAGAAATGTAAGGATATGTGTTTACTTGATGCCCTCTCATCTACATACTTTCATATTATCAATACCATAGAGGAGACTTCAGAGACATCTAATTGCTTTTATTGCTGTCAAGCCATTAGACAAATTTTCCGTCCTCACCTTTGAAACATCAGTCCAATCAAAGGAATTAATCTGTTAACCCTTGCTATGTCTAAATCTAATCTGATCAAAGACTGGATTACAACAGTTCAAATAGACATTTTTGGTTCCAAATAGGATACGCTGCAAACACACGGTACAAATGCTATTTCATCTTTAGGCATAAGATGTTGTTTTTCAAAAGGTCTGTCACTGCAAACATCTTGATGTTCCAGCATTTTCTATCGACAATTTTAGGGTATTCAAAGAGTATTCTAACCATCCATATTGTATCAAAACAACAAATCATCAGCTATTTCTAGCTTCATACGAAGTGCTGCATTGAGTCGATGTTTTCATTTGCTTCTTCCGTATTGTATTAATTATTTTCCCATTGATCCGTTTTGTTGCTACATAATTAACCCTCTTCTTTCCTATCTCGTTCCATTTCATCATATCCTTTAGAACAGAGTGATATACATATAAAGATAAATTGCTATTTCTATTATTTCGATATTTATACAAGCTTTCTGTTTTCCAATAGTTGTTAGTGTTTTTCTGTAATTTGTATGTAAACTGGTCGATGAAAGGGTCTGAGTGCCAAAAGAACTGGAGGTTGAATTTTTGTTTGAGTCCTACCTTTAATGTCCTCAGATTTCCTCTTTTGTTCTGGAATTCAATTACACTAAAGAATTGCATCACATGGACCAGAAACTGTCTTTGCTTGTGAAAGATCTTCAGTTATACAAAATCGAATAAACAGACGGAAAAAGCTCGAAATGGAATTTTTATTTGAGACTAAAGAATTCGATGGATATCGTAGTATTGGGAGTTTCCGTGGTCGTAGATGTTTATATAGAGAGTCCATTTTTTCCCCCTATCGGATTATAAAGATTCTGGCTCGCCAGAGAGAAAGAAAACAACGCCTATCCATGATTTTGAATAGCTTCTATCCCAAATTCTGAATCGTCAGAGATAAAGAAACCACATTTATCTCAGATTTTGAATCCTCAGATAAAAAGAAACCACATTTATCTCAGATTCAGAATCGTCAGAGAAAAAGAAACACCACCTATCTCCGATTTTGAATCCTCAGAGAAAAAAAACCACATTTATCCCAGATATTGAATCGTGAGAGAGAATGAATCACCACCTATCCCACAGGGCGGATTTCAGCAATGTGGAAAGATTTGTGTGACCTGCACTAGACGTGGCCTTTTATGCTGGCTAGCAAATGTTTACAGTGCAATGTACTCTCAATATAAATAAATAAAAAGCAACAGAGCCCCGCCCGCTTGTAATAACAGAGGTTCTCAAAACTGTAAGCACAGAGACTGCTGACAAGTAAAGCTGAATTAATCGATAGACGATCAGATAACATATAATTTAGTTGTCCTCAGATGGAGTTTCCTTTGACAGTGTTGTTCAAATGTAAAATAAATGCAAGATACATAAATAAATGTAACACATACCTGCTCATAAAGTAAAATGTTGCGAATTATATGAGACTAAGACAGGCTCAGGAGAAACTGCTACAATTTGATAACCGTGCCGCTGGTGGTAGAAACATGTTTTTGCCAGCGCTTTGGACTAGCCGCGCATAAGTATTAACCCTTGTAGGCGTTAACATTCAGCTTTATTCTAACAGTGGGTCTTAAAACAGTTCAAATCAAAACAATCCAAACACAGTTCATTTAAGTTTTTTGTAATTGTAAGGAGAGTTTCACCGTGTATCTCAATTTCTCTGTATATCACAAAATGTTGATTTTTTTCACAGTTGCTCACGATTTAATCATGCTTGCATCGATTTCAGCGATATATGATTCTATGTTAAGTATCCATTACATAATGTACCTGAGAGATCCTGTAATGGAATTTTCGATGTCTGAGTCAGTGATTTCATTTTAATCTAGAAGTGTAAAGGGGACCGATCTTGTCCAAACTCTTTGACTTTACTTTCTACTGTAACTCCCTGTTCAGAAACATGTAATACAGCAAGAGGCTCCTCATTGTATGACATGTAGACAATAAACTATCAGTCCTTTTACAAGACGTTCTCATTCCAATAAATGCACCGCTCGATGATTTAGTGAGACGATTAAAACGCAGTCATCGATCTTATGCTTATAAATTAAAACTGGCCATCACTGCGTTTCAGACAAAACCGTTAGCTGGAGACCAATAAATGAAACAGTTTTACCAATTGTTTCATTTGGGATTGTCAGACATTCTGTAAGTTTTTAAGTAATCTAGTCTTCAAAGAATTCATGGACCTGTGATAGGATGGATTTCTTCATAAACGGGGGTATATTTTCTGGTGTGTGTGTGTGTGTGTTTGTGTGTGTTTGTGGATGTGGGGGTGGGGAAGACATTCTGTGTAAAATATGAATATTAACGGTCATCCAGAGGAACCATACCCGCTACAGCAGTTTGTGTTATTTCACGTGTCCCTCATGTGAAGGAGTTGGGAATCATGACATTACACATACGCACGCAATGGCATTATGTGTGCGTAAAAAGTGGGCCGTTTTATCACAATTACCTCCCCGCCAGTTTGAATTGATCCTCTGCATAATTCATCGCTCAATCAGTGGACCAAAAATACAAGTTCTCTTTGTTTTTGTTTTTTCCAGTTCGGCCCCCTCAGAGCAAAATGTAGATCTATGCAATAACAGTTTATCATATTTTCACAAACCACCACGTTTTTTTTTTTTTTTTCACAAGATACTATGAGTTCTCTATCTGCCCTACTCAAATATAACAGACCATAACAGTACAAGACAACATCAGTATTGGATCCCAACTAATATATTCTCTGAAAATTGCGTTTTTGTACGAATATGATCGAAACAGAAATTTTCATGGAAGAGGCGTTATGTTACATCAGTGCGTCAATTACCGTGTTAATGTACTCACCGTGTTAGGCACAACATAGCCGTTATCGTGCTGATGTGCCGTTAAACCCCAACACAAAGAAACAAACATCAGTGCGTCAGAACTGGCTATAGCGGTTGTGTCGGAATGCCATTCGGTGTCACTGGCTTTCGAGCACGGACTGATTTAACCTCTCTTCTATACACTGTATATTATGAGAAGGGGAAATATCGGCTTCTTTTAAGGTCAGATTCCACTTTTTAGGGGGGGGGGGGGGGGGGGTAAAACGTAAGTCTTTAATTCCAAAAAAAAAAAAAAAAAAACCTGAACTTTGGATCTCTTTCTCTTTTTTTTT
>JBCAUA010831141.1:0-14171 GCA_038406235.1 Peronia verruculata
ATTTGAATGGTATATATGTGGTATGGTATGTTTAGTCAAAATTTTATCGAAGGTTTTTACTTGCACAACGGACCAAAGAAATATTACTTCAGGAAAATATAGAATTCTACACCGATTTGCTTCGTTTGTATTGACTAATTTTAAGTAGAATAACCGAACAACATAACTTTCTAACTATTCGCTAAAACTACAAGTCGACATACCAAATTTATCTATGTGCACTGACTGCCAAATGAAGTTAATCAGGGGACATAATCAAACGCACCCGATACGAATATCAAGTGCTTCGACCGAACTCAAAACGAGGCGCACCTCGACAAAATGGCGGCGCAGGACGAAGGTGAGTTGAAAAATAGAACCCAATTTTCCAAATTGTAACGTTATCGTAATAAAATTTAAAAAAAGCTCTCCGCAGTTCTCTAGGTAAATATTGAGCACATTACTTGGCATAGAAATGTCACCTATTAATCCGTGGAATTTCTTGTAAAATGGTGTCTCCTTGCGAACGCATTTTTGACTGCTGACAAAATTTGTTTCATATGACGGCCTGCGTTCGGAATTTCATGTAACTTACCCATTCTTAAGTGCGCATTTTCATAATTAAAATAGTTTTACGTACTAAATTACATTATGCTTCAGTCCCGTTGTTATTTCTTCACATTGTCTTTCCCATTTGCCCATCTGTCAAATTCAAGGTTAACCTAAACTGTCATCTTTATTTTTCATAGATGCCGACGCCGTCAAAGCTCGTGAAGAAGCAGTGTCAGGGTTGCTTGATTTATCGAGTAAGTTAGCTTGTAATGTAATATTACGTTGTTAGTTTCACTGCAGTTTTTTTGTAACGCATGTGCCCGTGATTAATCATGATGTTCGTCACATTGTCCTTGCTATTGTAAGGTGTATTCATTGACATTTATCTTCGACAGATCCTGGAAATTACAGCGCTGATAGCGAGGTGGACTTCCCACTGTTGAACAGACAGGATGTAAAATTAGCCACAGGTGAACCATCCCAGAACAGTACAGAAGCAGGCATCATCTCCACTTCAGCCACGACTTTCAGTGGGAGCGACCAAGTTGACTCCAGTGATTCGGGGCTCCCTACTAACTCTCCCCAACTACAAGTTCCCAGTTCTACAACGGATAATGAAGCTGCAATAATTAACTTTACAACTGCCCTCACACCTCTGACGAATGTAGTCAGACCCACAGTTCGCCCGGTGATGCATACACAAGACTGTACTACATCAACCACGAATTCCGTGTCGGGTGCAGTGACACCACAACAGATGCGACAAAGCCGATGCGATGTGACCCTTTCCTCCATTCCTTCCCATCCACAGGAAAAACTGCTTGAGATTGTTGACACGGCTAACGGAAGGAAACTGCGGCTGCTCATTGATCAGAGTCTTCAGAAAAGAACACCGATTAAATTTGGGTGAGTTCCCTTGTTCATATGCAGGCAACGTACGTGTATCTGTCCTTTAGCTGTGACGCATTTCGATGTTTACTGCAACTTCATCACTGATGCTGTGTTCTCACATTTTCAGAAAGCCAGGTGCATCCGTTTCTGGTAATTTGATACTAAATACATTTTCCAAGTGTTTACTTCTTTTAATAGCATTTAAGTTTTCTGTTTTCACATGTGGTACGGCGAGCTGATAATTTATTGACGAGTTTTAATCGACTAATACTAACAATATTAGAAGTGTAAAAATGTAGTTCATTTTGCAGATTTCCTCGGCATCTGATATCTGATGTTCACTCACGTACACTTGATATGTTTACTTTTCAAGAATTGTTTAAGTCGTGCTTTCCTTTTCCAGGAATGCTAACGGATGACCAACATGATAACACTTCAACTAGTGCAGCTGTTGACGGCGCTGCAGATGAGAAAAGTAGTAAGCCCCAGAAAAGAGGAGATGCCCCTGTCAAGACGGTTGCAGACAGTACTTCTCCGGCCAAGAGAAGTCGAAGTTCTTCACCACGACACTCAGCAGTTGCATCGTCTCGCAAGCAGGTAACTCCGTCTAAGTGTAAGTCTGCTGCCAAACAACATCCAGGGGAGAAAAGTGCCACAAAATCTCCGGCGAAGCACGTAGAGTCCGTGACAACTCCCAAGAAAAGTGAACGCACACCGAACAAGAAGGTAAGAGATGAAACACTTTCCCCGGATGCTTTGTTGCTCTTGGGCGACGGGGGAGACGGTACAGATTCTGGACTAGAATCAGACTCCAGTGGTCCTTTCGCTCCAAAAGGTGGCAGGCGAAAAAAGAACATTCTTCATGACAGTGACAGCGAAGACACCATTCTAACAACTTCCGACTCGAGTCCAGTTCTAGGGAACAAACACAATGCGGAGCAACCTCCCAGTCCTGCTTCCCCACCACCTGATCCAAACAAGAGCGAAGACAAGAAGGACACGCACATCGATGCAGAAAGGACAGATGAACCAAATGGTACACTGAGTGACAAGACTGGATGCAACAAGAAAGAGAAGTCGAAAGACAAAGATAACGCAACTCGTAATGGATCTGAAACAAATGACGCAAATCGTAGTCCGTCTAAAACCGATGACGCAACTCGTAGTCCATCAAAAGGCCGTGACGTAATTGGTAAAAACTCTACTGAGAAGGACGCAGATCCTGCACTGTTCACCCCCAGGAAAGAAGACGAGGACAAGGTAGAAGATTCGACAGAAGTCGAAGATACGTCCGCCAAATCTGACCAGGCTACCATGGGAGACAGTGAAATGGCTGACATTACGAGTGATACTGGAATATCAGATACGACTGGAACATCAGATACGGCTTCAGCACTTGAACAGAGCGTAAGCCAGGGGAAGATAGACGAAGCCGTGGTGGTTTCCCTTCTCAAGCAAGTAACAAAAAATCCTGAGCATCTGGACAAGATGAACACCCTCGTGCACGGCCTTGATCATATAATTGACAAAATAAGGGTTCCTCCCACGACCATCCGCATGCCGATTCCACCGTATTTAATAAAGAAGGAACCCGGTACATGTGCAGACCGTCCAATCACGATAGATGATTCACCACCATCGAAACCTGTGAAGAATGACATGCCAGTCGACCCAACAAAAATAAAGAAAGAACCCACACCAGAAAAACCAATACTTGAGCCATTCACATCGACAGAAGAGAAAGTTAAGGACGATAACGAAAAGGTTGAGGCGCACATCGAGGAAAATGAAGGAGAGTTAGATACTGGACTTAATTTGGAAACGGAAGCCGGTGACTTGGCTGCAGAGGTTGGAGACGGTAACGAGAGTGTCTTGGGAGAGAGTGAAATTAGTGAACTGAGTGCTGTGTGTCAAGTTCCAGATAACACCCATTCGCAAAGTTCGGGCCCTAGTAAGCCAAAGGCCAAACGTAACTTAGCTGATCAGGTCGACTCTGTCGCAAAGAAACCCAAGTATTCCGAAGAGCAGGATACAAACATGATGCGTCTTCACCTTGGCGAAGAGGAAGTGCAAATTTCCGACCTGAAGGCCTTCATGAAGACACCGTCCAAGCGGAGTGCAGTAAGATCCGCCCCCATCTCTACCTCAACGCCTTCGCCAGGCAGGTCGGCTTGCGGTTCACCCCTGGCTGGAAATACTCAATTTGGCAGGTTGCCTTTACAAGAGCAGGAGAAAGTCCTTGAGGAGATGGTGCAAGTCACTGGTCAGAAACAGCGTCTTATTGATGCAGCTGTTGGACTTCTGAGTATAAAGAAAAAGTCTGGGAATTCTGAACTGTTGCTGAAACAACTGCTTCGTCTTCACTCGCGAAAAATTGTTGGAGAACTTCCAGAATATGAGGTGAACGAAAGCTTATTCCGGTGCCTGTCCTTCGTAGTGGACGCGGACTTGGAGGATCAGCCGACTCGTGTGAGAATCATAGACTTTATTGCGGACTGGACGACGAGTTTCAGTCGGGTAAGATACTTTTGTAACTCCTTACATTATTCCAGTGGTTACAAGGATGAAAGCCTGTTTTACAACGCAATTCGATAAATCGTAACGCAACTCGAGGGAATTTCAGTCTCCGATAATTTTTCTTCACAGTTTAGTAATTCATGTAATTATGTGACAGAAATGGATAAATCATAACGCAAGTCGATGGAATTTCCCTGTCAGATAATTTCTCTGTACAGTTTACTAATTAATGTAATTATTTTACAGAAATGGATGGAACGAGAGTTAGCTCGTACAAACACGAACTATTACAAGTACTTGGCGCATATGGTTCAAGCGGAGACGAAGCCTGATGGCATAATGCTGCTGATGATTTCGACGTTCCTGGGACGCAAGATCACAGTATTCTCCTGTGATCAAAAAATGGTGTATAAGTGGGAGTCGGATTCGTCAATGAAGGACGACATCTTTCTGGTGTACCTGGGCGATGGTTCCTTTGCACGCACTAAAGTAGGTACTGTATTTCACGCTTCCTTTTATTCGATTTAAATCAGTTTCACCTCGAGCTGCGTCGTTCTGTTTCTTAAAATTCAATCCGTACAATACTGTTTTCCATTTCAATAATTTCCAGCTCAACGTGCGTCCTGCTGTTTGTTTAACTTTAACCCTTACTATTATTTATTCCAGATGATAACCGATCAATTGCTCCTGTCGAAGGCAATAAAGAGCGTACGATAGCTAACCCTGTCAGAAGTTCTTCACGCCGTCAATCAGTTTCGTGTGCACTTCAAATGGCACCACCAGTTCTTGAAAGCTTGTCTGCACGCACATCGACTGGGCCTGTCTCCCCGGTTGCCAGCACACCACCTTCGTCTCCAGGAGCTCCGGGCTCACCGATTCATCAAGTAAGTGATGTTGCTGGCACATCAAAAGAGGTAGTGGATGCAACATCTGAGGAGGTAATCGGAGATCAGCCTGATACATATGCTTTTGTAGACTGTAACCCTCACTTGCCTGCCGAAAATGGTGCCGACACGTCTGCAACATCAACGCCGTTACCTAGAAAGGCAGACAGTGATGATGATAACAGCCAGGAAGGTATCTCCAAGTGGTACTACTGCTCTACTGCTAGATGCAACAAAAAATACCTAACTGCGCAAGGGTTAAATGGTCACCTCAAGAAAGAACATAACATCATGCTCGTTCACCAGTGCACGCATGTAGACTGTGACGAGAAGTTTGAAAATAAACGGCAGTTGGACAGACATGCAAAACGTCATGCAGTGAAGGATACACGTTGCTCTTTTGTAGAGTGCGGCTACACATCCGAAAGGCCATTCGATGTTCGCCGCCATCAGAAAACATGCATCCATAACCCTTTAAACCATTTTAGGTGTTTAAAATGTAAAGATAAAGTGTACGGGAGCCACGACAACTTGTTGAAGCACATGATCTCCTTTCATAAAGCGAAAGGGGAATTTATGTGCGATGCTTGCCAAGTGGTGATGACAACGCAAGCTGGTGTTGACATGCATCTCAAGAATAGCAAGAAGTGCCGCAAGAAGCTTGCCGAAAACGACGTGTGAAGATTAACATTACCATTGACCTTCAACAAGGCGTCAGGATTAAGAGTTGTGTCCCTCGATTCCAGTGAAAGTGAAGACTTGGTGTAATACTTCCATATTTATATGTACAGACATTCAGTTTGTGTTCAGTGCAAGCGATGCACTTATTGCTTTCCGATCAGTCTTGTAGAATTGTGATTATGTCACTTCGTAGATTTAGAATGTGTGTATGTTGTAATGCATCTTTATAGAAGTAATTTTCGTTGGGTATCTATGTACACTTTCGTTAAACCATTTGTCTTCGTTTTCAGTTTACTTTTGTGTAACGCAATTCAGCACCGAATCATGTTAAGATTTCTTTTTGTAACGCACCTCGACAGATGTGAATGTTATGTTACATGTACACCTTTGTGGATTAGCGAGAAACTAAGTCTAACAGTGGCTGTCATATAGTGCCGTTTTTTAACGCACCTCGACGGATGTCGATTGTTTATTAATTGTACAACTTTCTTCATTATTGAGACACTTAGTCTAAATGTTCGTGTGATATGGTCTTATGTTGTAACGCACATCGACGGATGTCTATTGTTT
Source organism: Peronia verruculata (assembly GCA_038406235.1). Taxonomy (NCBI): domain Eukaryota; kingdom Metazoa; phylum Mollusca; class Gastropoda; order Systellommatophora; family Onchidiidae; genus Peronia; species Peronia verruculata. The sequence continues at coordinate 6,075 of JBCAUA010831141.1, forward strand.
AATAAGTGTATACCTTTCTTCATTATTGAGACACTTAGTCTAAATGTTCGTGTCATATGCTGTAATTTTGTAACGCACATCGACGGATGTTGATTATATTGTACACTTTAAGTAAGTTGAACAGTTTTACATTTCTCCATTTGCTTCAGTGGATATCTACAGGTGTCGTTGAAGTTGCAACGCAACTCGATGAAACAGCTTAATTATGTATTTGTGTGACAGGACATCGAGTAACAATAGCCTGTTGGAAATTACCGATTTTTGGTACACGTTTGTGGAAAATGTGCATGGGTATAAGATATTGTTCTTCATGTATAAGTTGTCAGTTACTTTCATATGTGCTTAAAATTATTACATATTTTTCTTATCACTACTCCAGTAACTTGTCTACGAGACACAGAAACGTTTTGGCAAAGGCCATACTTTATAGACATTGCTTGGTTAAGATACGGATCACAGAGAAGTTTTGCAAAGATTAAAATGTACTCACTTCGGGCTTTCTTGTTCGTAGAATTTGAAATCATGTTATTGTGGACATTTGATTACATTTAATTGGATAGACAGAGATGATTGCAAATCATAGACTGTAAAATTGTAACGTTTGCACGCAAGTCGACGAATAAACATTGTTCTTATTTCAGAGTTGAATAACGGTTTTTTTGTTCTTTGCTGTTAATTGAATCACACCATTTCTTCATCAAAATTTAACCAATTGGCGTCATCATTAACAAAAGCATCGAGTCCACGAGCTGCAAAGCCTTGCCTAGTTTCAGGAAGTATTAATTGTTCGTTAACTTTGTAATGCAATTGCCGAATGCCTTGCACACCACGCAAAGGAGCGTTTCCAATTGTAATATCTTCTTTCCGTCGGCATGAAGACGGATTGTGCATGTCTATGTTGTCGAAGAAATGGTCTTTGAAGAATTCATTACGGTCTTCTTGCGCTAGCGATTCTTCCCAAGGCAGAACAATTTGTACCGGGTACTTCCTTTTGCTCGAAGTGTAGTAATGAAACCCTCTGGAAATGTGACAAGGACAAATATAAACGCATTTGAAATACGGTTATGGGATATACATTAAAACGTGTATAATGAATTTTGCGACGGGTAACGAACTAAATTTCAACTCACTTGTTTGGGTCATTCTTGAAGCGATTTAACATACAAACTTTGGAAAGTAGTCTTCCAACATTTGCAGCTTTGGGCGTACCGAGATTTTCCTTGTCTAATGATACCAAGTCCGAGAAGAAGCTTTCGTTTGTTAGTGTGGATACGCTTCGTTGATTATAGGTTCCTTTCCTGGACAATCCATACAATTGAATTCTTGTGCAAATATTTTGCAAAATGGCTTCATATGTTACATTGGATATTCCCTTAATGTGGGACCCTTCGGGAGCCGGAAAACTGTCAAAGTCTACGTCTTGCGTCAATAATTCGTGCATGTCTACAAGACCTTCGATGCGGTACGTCGCAGTTATGCCCCTTTGATCACAGCACATGTACCACTTGCGTACAGTGTTAACAAAGTCGGCCTCCCTCATATCCCCATTTTGTCTCATTTGCTCTTCAACTGCATGGCTGAAGAATCGCTTCGAGTAAACAACATTTTGGCAATCAATATTGTCATAGACAATTGAGCGACTCAAAATCTCGGGGTTCCTGTCTGCGACTTGTTTCCAAGCTTGTGAATTGGCCAGCCCAATGCCATCGTTCCGCGTGCACGCACTTCGAAGGTTTCCCAACATATGGCTCGCATCCAGAGTTCGGCTTTCATTTTGCTGCCTCTGGAAACTGTACTCTGGTATTGAATATGACTCGTACACTCTTTCTGAAACCGGCAATTTGTACACCATCTCAACATTGCTTCGAAGCATGAAGTCGATCTTGTTATTTATGTGTAAAGCATTCGCGACAGGAACACGAAGACACATTACCGGATAAAAGTCCTGCATAATAACTTTACGAGCCAAATTTTTCAGGGAATCCATTACCGGAGCGTCCTTTGGAATCTCACTTGGGACATTCAATAACTCTGTTGACCCGAAAGCTGAAACTATGCTGTTGATCATCTCACCCTTTTTCATTTTATGTGTAATCCATGCTCTCTGAGTGTAGTGCCGTAGGATAGAAGCGATAATTTTCAGGTCGGGTATGGTTGCTAACTTGGACAGATTTTCGGCATTTTTCAAGACCCTAGAGTACAAGTCACATTCAGTAAGTGCTACCCACAGATCGTTTCGTTCAGAAAGTTCATTTTTAATGTCCCGTAAAATATTTATGCCTTCATCATTTAAGTAACGCCCTAGCACCAAATCTGGCAGTTCCTCTTCGCCCAGTTCATCGCTCATGTATATGATAGTTTTCTGCAAGTCCACAGGCAAAAGAGGGAGCATGTTCTTCTCTTCTGCACGCAGACCGACAACAGTTGAATTTGTATTCCTAGCAGATGTTGGATCTGGCGTGCTGTCCATCCACAAAGTGCTGACAAGTGGAATAGATGCAATGTATTCCATGAAGCCTCTGGAAGATAAACTTCCACCGCGACTCGACAGTTCCAAACTTCGTGTTAACGCATCTCGTACAATTTCTATATTTCCAACGCACGTCGAACCACCAGGGAAGTAAGGATGGAAACGGATGAGATCACACTCTGCAGACGAGACACCACACGCATCACAAATGAGATTGAGAATATTCGATTTTGATTTGCGTTTAACGACCTCCCAGCTTTTTTTCTGCAACTGGAGAAGAGTTAAAGGATTTCCTGCACAATCTTCGAATACAATTTTAGCCCACTGCCCATCATATACTTCACTCAAAATGGGTATTCCTCTTTGGGACAATTCATTGCGACAAATGTCCACAAGATAGCGAAGCTGATTGACAGACATAGCAGGACCTTTCATAATGTAAGCCATCGGACCACAGTTCGACTTCCCTGGTTGGAAAATGCGGTCAGAGTCATTCAGCATAAATACACCGACTTCACTGGCTTCATTTCTGCATGTAGAGTGCAAATCAGTGAGGATAGTTTCCGCTTCGGTGGAGAGGTCACATGAATCTAAATTCAGTTGATCAAATGTGTACTCTTCATTATGCAGAACAGGAATCATTGTGTACGGTGAAAGTTCATCATGAAGTGTAAGATCTGTGTGACTTGCATAAACAGACTGCACTTCTGCAACAAATGTTGAGTTGGTTCTGACAAACGATTTCAAATCAAGACGCAATTCCTTCGTGGTGGTATGCAGCCTTGTTGGCACATTGACTTTTTCCTCACCGTACAAGATTTCACCCAAGTGAAACATCTTGTCAAATAACTGTTGGTCGAATCGCACATGGATTAAAGTGGAGCTCTTTGGTGTCCATGACACATACCAAAGTTCTTCTACTCCCATTACTGCCATTTCCATGAGAACCTGACCAACGTAATATGTTGGTAGTTCATAGTGAGGATTGTCGCAAACTCCATTTTCCCCATAAGGACATTTTATTTCAATGCCGACAGCGTTGGAATCTTTGTGTTGAAACTTGTACGGGCATGCGTCTCCTCCCATTGTGCATTTCACTAGTCCGTCAGGGGATACAGCAAACAACTTTTCTCTTTTCACAGAATCCATGAAATATGTGCCAACTTCGAGGAATTGATGGCATACCGGTTTCAAGGCAGGAAGGAAAAGTGAGACTATTGTAGCTACAGCATTTATTTCATTTTCTTTTCCATAATCAAATTTTGCTTGCAAGTCGTCCGGAACTGCTAGAGCTTGTCTTCCTTTTACTTTCTCGTAATGGTGTTCTTTTTGTTCCTTCAAACTTCGCAAACCCAGTGCACTATGTACTGTACTACCTGTAATCCGTGCCAAGTCTCGAAGCTTCATCCACATGTCTGATCCCTGCTTAACAAGGTGTGTATTAGTACTCAAGTCTGTGTGAAGACTTACTAATTCAGGAGGCAGTAGTCTGTAGTAGTTCTTCTGGTTTGAAACATTGACAGTCAAACCTGTAGCAACCAATTGACCACCGCCCGCGCATTCCGCAACACATGCAACAATGCTGTTAACGAAATCCAATGATCTTTTGATTGCATTTGAACAAACATTTATGCGAGCATTCACTTTACTCAGCCCATATTTGAATCTCTCCAGCCCTTCAGGGTGGTTTTCCGACATTTTAATCAGGCGGTCACGCAATACGTTTTGCTCCTTCACTTTTATACGCAACCTCTTTATTCGGCGTGAGATATCGTGCCACAACTTACGAAGATCTTCGATGCGTTTGCATTTTTCAAAGTCGTTCGTGACTTTGGTCGAAATGCGTTGGGCAAGTTTTAACTGTGTATCGAGTTGCGCCAGTGATAGCTGCACTGAAGGAGGGCCTTCTAATCCCCACAGATTTATGTCTCCCTTGTCACGGCCACACACACCTGTACCAACACTTTTTCCGTCAAATGTTAGAGTCACTTCACAACCGTCCGAAGCTTTATCTTGGAATTCGTCAAGAGTGCTTTTAATAATTCCTGGTGGTACATGTTTGGGTATGTAACCATCACTTTTCCTTAACAAACTTTCAGAAGGAACTGCGAAGTTGAATTTGGAATTAACCGGGTCGTAATGTCCTCTTGTAGTTTCATTTTGTACGATTTGCCACAAATTTTTCGGCCCTGAGAAAGCCTTGATGACTGTGCTTCCGCAGAGAGTGTACAGGAAGCGCCAGAAAGATAGACTCAATGGTGGATAGTGCATACCTGTAGTACTTGATAGGTTGCAAAATCGACCCAGATCAAAAGCGAGAGACAATGCTATGTTTTCAGGATTCAATTTGCCGTTTGCTATTACTTGACAAAGTACCACAAAATCTTCTAACTTGCCACCATTTTCCAAATTTCTAAGAAGGTCTTTAAGTATTTTCAAAATATCATATTCAGCATGATCCTGTGCAGTGCGGATAGTGACCCCCAAATGGGACTGAGTTGTTTCATCCTGCACATCAAACTGTGACGTTTGATTTAGATTTCCTTGGTTGTCAATAGGCAAATTTGGTGATTCATCGAACTGCATAATGAAATTGGTGTTCAGTATATCTTGGGAGACATCAGTTGGTATATTCTCTCGAATTGCGTCACTGAAATCACTGATATTACGAGTTGCGTTATGAAGATCCCTATCTCCTGAAGTGTCATTGGGTATATGAGTACACTCAGGGAGAAATGATACGGTCCTATGGGTGGCGGTGATGCCAGGTGTACATTCTGCATTTCTAACGGGCGACACTTGTGCAGAACGAAAGTGCATACTAACATCACGCGGTTCTTCATGAACTACTTTGACATTGTGACTGAACTTGATACGGCCACAATTTGGGTTGAATTTAGAGTTCTGATAGAACCTTTTCGATTTCTTTCCAGTTGTAAGTTTCTTCCGCTTGTTAGCTTTGAGCATATGAAACATTGACGGATCCATGATCAATTTATCTGAAAGAAATAAGCAAACACTGGTTTGAGTGTATGTTATGAAATTTATTGACGTTTACATTTTATCCAGACGAGTGTACATGTATTTCAGCGTAACTTTGTAGATCCTCATTAACAGGACTCCGAAATTCTTAATGGTTTTCTCACATGGCCCAGAAAGACAGTGGTCGAGGGAAACTTGAATGAAGTACTCAATGTCCGAAATGAGCAAGTAAATTTCATGTTGCTTGAAGAAAGCTATTTGATGAATGAATCTTCGGTTTGAAGCACAAACATAGTGCTTAACGACTTCGTAGCATGTAGACATACAAAATTTACGGAGGGAATTTAAGGTGCATGTCAGAATGCGGTCGCATCGAAGTAAATCGCTAAATTCCGTTTGGGCTGTGACAAGATCTTGTATTACTGGCAGAACGGATTTCAATTCTCTCATTATAGTTCTAACTTTGAGGGACGGTTCTGAAGGGAAGTTGTACTCGAATGAAATGTCTTCATCTAGGCTGCAGTCAAAAATGGAGCACTGACTGTGCGGAGATGACAGAATATTGTAAATGGTTTGCCGCTGAGACATAAATTGTCGTAGTTCGTCTGCAGATGTGTAAGGTTTGGTATATATGTCCCCATTCATGACATCTCTCCAAACCTCCGCGTAACTTGGAGGCGGATTTACTGGAGTTAAAATGCACTTCTGTAAATTAAAAGTTGACAAGTAATTTGCAAATTGTACTGAATACACTTTTATTACCACTGAAATAGCATTTGCACATCGTACAAGTTAGGCTTCACAACCAATGTTTCACTTTAAAAACAGATAAAAAAACCTTTGCACTTATAAATAGCACATATACCTTGTTCCTTTTACACAGCCGATACACACGCAAAAGCTTCACAGTTTCACAGTCTGACAATAAAGAAAACATCACTTCGTAAAGATTACAGGAACCATAACATTTCAACATCTGTCATACATGTAATACGAACAATATAATGCACTGACTGAACAATGCGTTTCAAAAATTACACGAACAATTCGGAATGTGATAAGTAATGTAACGCATCTCGTGAACTAACAGGAATACATGTAGCAAACAATGAAAATAATACTGAAAATTAATCACAGATCATACATAAACAAACATGAGAAGCATTCAATAAAATGCAAAATAAGGCTTCGTAAAAATGATTTGAAAGTTTAAAAAGTCTCCATAAAATAACTTTTCAATAGTTCAAATGTTGACAATGATACTGATCACTAAACTCGCAATTGAGCTTCAGGCACCGGGTGCTGATCCTTCTGATGAAATGAGATGGACGTTTTGGAGCTGAAGAATGCATTGCACTTCGAACAAAGGAAAGCCTGCATACACCCATGTTGGGCGAACTGATGATTGACATTAATTGACATTAATTCCGATGTTCAGGCAGAAGATGCCACACTGGGCACAGTGTGCCATCTCATCTATCAGAGCCTGGGTCCAATACGCCTGGACATCAGGGGAGGCCTTACACCAGGGATGCCGTGTACCAAATGCTTCGACACAAATGTAGCCACACTTGTCGCAGATGTTTCGTAGTGTAGAATACGTTGACCACTCAGTCTGCGTAGCGGCATCACATCTGGGGAAAAATGAACCCAAAACAAACTAAGTACAGTTGAAAGAAAAACGCAAAATGTGAAACACAAAGGATGAAGAAAAAAGCAAATTGGCTAAGCGTGGAAACATGTAGAAATGTAAATTCACGAGAATACTTTTACAAAAAAAATACAAATAAGCAAGACTATTTACCGAACGTTGGCAAAGCCTGGGGGAGGATTCTGAGCGGCTTGACGAAACAGAAACTGTCGTGACATGTCCATCTAACTGAAACCAAAAATATGGAAATTCACAACGAGGAAAACCGAGGACGTGCACAACGATGCGAATTAAGAGATGTCAAAATGTTATCAAATTGCGTTATTAAAATATAGTGCACATTACGAGGTAGTCATCTTACATGAATGAAACTGAAAATGATAGCTTGTCGAGATGCGTTGCAAAAAGAGACTACGAAAAGGAAAGCACCACACAGTTGACAATAGTTAACATTTAAATAGCTCCTGGAAATAATTATGAGGAAAGGAATACATACACAAAGCAACACGCAGTACAGGTAAACGCAGGGCGAAAGCAGGAAAGTCCGAAAACACAGACCTGAAAGAGAATTTAGCATTGAGTATTTACACAAAAACCCCTATTATCGACCACAAATGGCACGCGGTTCGAGCGGGAAGAACAAATGTGACAAATGGATAACTTGTACTGCCAAAAATGAAATTTGGACTCCGCAGTTCTCTACCTTTACACTTTAGTACAAAGTTGGCCGAAAAATATTAACAGTTGGGCCGAACAGCATTGCACAAAACAGAGTCTGCTTCACGACGCATTGAAGCCTTACCTTTTCAATGGTAAACCTACTGCTGGGCGCGCCTCGAAAAAAACGCGGGACGATTTCTTGGTGCGTCAGTTTATGTCCCCTGTCTATGCATGCTCCATGGGCCATCAATGGGGATTCTTGATTTGCGACAGATATTAGGACCGCGCTCCTTCAAAACAAATACATTGGATGTTCTCTATTGTTTTCTCTCAT
>JBCAUA010831152.1:0-14170 GCA_038406235.1 Peronia verruculata
TTTTCCACTGTGGCCCTACCCCTCACCTTCCCCCCCCCCCCAAAACTACTTTAATTTTTTACAATCTTCCTCCCACCCTCTCAGAGAGAGAGAGAGAAAGATCCCTAGAGGTCGCAGGGTTAGAAAAGTTCGATGTGACAAGGGGAGATGAAACGTTCAGTCGCTACGGGGCTTGCATGTTGTATGTATTTAATGTTCTTCCTTTTTTTTTCCTTTTTCTTTCTTTCTGTCTTTCTTTAATTTTCTCTTTCTTCGGTTCATTCTCTCTATCTCCCTGACTCTCTTTTTGCCTTCTTTCTATCACTTTTACTTTTCTCATTCTTGTTTACTTACTTTCTTTGTACCTTTATTCCGTCTATCTCTTTTAATTTCTTTCTTTCTTTCTTTCTTTCTGTCTGTCTGTATGTATGTATGTATGTATGTCTTTCTATATTTTACTTTCTGTTCCTTTCTTTCTTACGTTTTCTTTTTTTTTTTTCTCTCCTATTGTCTTTTTCTTTCTTAATTTCTTCCTTTCTTCCTAGCTCTCTACTTTTTCTTTACCTTCCTCGTCTGTCTCTCTTATTTTCTTTTTCTTTTTTGTTTGTTTGTTTCCTTTAATCTCAGTACTTTCATTCCTTCTTTCTCCTGTCTTACTTTCTTTTTCCTCCATACATACTTTCTTTGTACTTTCTTGAAATCTCTCATACTTCATTAATTTATTCATCTTCTCTTTCTCTCTTTCTCTCTCGCTCTCTCTCTCTCTCTCTTTCTTTTTTATCTCCCTTTGTTTCTGTTTCCTCTCTGTAATCCGTACTTTCATTTTCTTTCATTTTCTTCTCTTTCTCTTCCTTTCGTTCTTTCTGTTTTTAGTTTCATATGAAATTTCACAATACCCGGCGCCTTCATTCATTTTCTCTCAAAGCACCTCTCTCTCTCTCTCTCTCTCTCTCTCCGTCTTTAACTTGCCCTGGAAGAAGATGGGTGAAGCCCCCAGGTTGAGAGAAAGGTCCTCTCCGTGAAAGATGGGCTACGGATGGCGTGACCTAATTTCTCAATCCAGGCGACAGCTGCCCGCCTCTGCTTATCGTCAGCCTGACGTTTTATCTTGTTGACAGTTCCTATGCCACTAAAGAACTTTAATTGATCTGTCTGTCTGTCTGTCTGTCTGTCTGTCTGTCTGTCTGTCTGTCTGCCTACTGAGTCAGTCTGTCTGTATGCCCAAAGTCGTATCATGTCTGATCTCTTGAAATTGAAAATAAGAACGGACTAATAATTATCTTGACTAAAATAGAGAGAAGTTACTTTTTGATTTGGCTCTAGCGATTTCATTTCTGTACAATTTTCTCTCAAATGTTACGTTTGTACACCTATAGATGTGATGCCTGTTGTAAGTTGCATCCAAACGTTGAGTAATGGTATACTTATTTTTATCAAAGCGAATGTTTCTTATTGTCTGGCAAAATTACGCACATATCAATCTATTCACAATTTTACTCTACCGGGCAAGACGGAAAGAGTGTTTCTTCATTTGTGTTGTGGTTTAACGACACATCAGCACGATTACGGCTGTATTGTATCTGTCTGGGATTCAACCAGCACGATCACGGCTGTATTGTGTCAAAGGCGGTAGAAACGTTCACATGTCAAAAGGAAGAAAGGAAAGAGAGCGGGACAGAGGACGGGAGCAAGAAAAGCTCGCGGTTCTAAGAACGCTTACAGGACAACGCAGGTTTAATCAGCCCAGAATTCATACTCATGTAACAGGTCCATATATCTGTATTAATGGGAGATCGTTTCAGAGATTATCTGCCCTTTCCAAAAGAGCCATTTGTGTGATCGGAGATCATTTTGACCAAACTTTTACTGCCCTTTGCCAGATCAAAAGATGTGTTGAGCTAGCAGTGTAAAGAGGAAAAAATCCTTTTACTGCTTGTCCTTTGAAAGACTGATCGTCAAATCTTTTGATATAGTTATAACAATCAGAAGAAACCATTCACTTTATATCATACTTTTTTAAAAAAATTATTTTGAATTTTTCATGGCGTATGCCTCAAGCAAAGAACTCTAAAGTGATTTTTCCCTCTTTACACTACTTGATCAATCCCTCTTTTGTCTGGTAAAGGGAAGTAATAGGACTGATGACAACAATCTCCAATCTGTACTCATATACTCAAATCTACTAAAAATTAGCGAAACAGGTCGAATAAAAGCCCTAAAATTGTAATTTGGTGGCATGGCCTAACAAGGATTAATAAGGATTTACAAAAGTGATCGGCCATTCTCTCAATAAATTCAGCTGCAGTAACAGTTCACCCTTATCGTTTTTATTTGCCAGTATCTCAAATTCTACATAAGATAGAACAATTATTTTTTCACACACAGAATGGGAAATGACTAATCTTTTCAGTGATACCAATATCTCCATATGCTTAAAATTTGACAAGCACCTGATTTCATCGTGCCGCATCTCAAATGTTTGTTTTAAAATGGAAATACGTTTGTGTCATGACCATTCTGTGTATCAGTGATACTGGAACTGTATATTTGTCTCTACGTTCATCATTACATATTGAGTTATTGTTTTATATGTACATAACACTCCTTAATATTATATATTCTACTTAACATTGTATGTTCATATTTGTTTTTGAGCCCTATAGTAAAGTATAGCAAAGTAATCATTATTGATTATATTTACCATGCATAAGATCTTCATTGGTCAGTGATAGGTAAACTCCTCAGGTGGAGGGAGACAGGTGAAGGTCTTCAGAGGAAGAGTGGATTCTTTCATCAGATGTTTCGGCCTTTAACTTCCTGACATCTTCTAGAACCCTGACCACATAGGGCTCATGACTCCCGATGTCCGTCACCCACCTTTTTTTTCCTCCCCTGAGGGACTGTTTTAGTCAGCATTTTGATCTTGTTAACTGCAAAACAATTTAATGGTGGAATTGGTCTATATTATAGTATCATCCGATTAGATCTTTGTACCAGCTATCGTGTTTTGTTTATGATCATCAGATTTTCAGAATGAATATAATTGACCCGAGAAGCGTCTGTGCAAGATTCACCCATTTTATTTGCATTTGAATCACTGTCTTATTGCTTCATAGTAGGCTCTATGCTTTTGAACTTCTTTCTTATTTTGTAGTAATGATATATTCACCTGATATCTATTTTAGGTCTACTCTGTCATTTGTTGAAACATCTTGTTAGGACAGAAACATTGACTCTTTTTGTAGTGTTCTCTTGATATATTCAAATCTCTCAGTGTGCAATTTTGTCATAGCCCTTATCTGTCTTAAATGTCTCACACCCAGGGCAAATGAGTTGGAAGTCGATCAGGGAGATTACAAATTCCGGCTGTTTTTAACTATTTTCTGACTGAGATATCAAAATTTTCTTTTCGTTTTCCATAAAATAAAAGTGCAACTTTTTCCAACCGGAAAAGAAAAATTTGATATCTGAGTCAGAAAATAGTCAAAGAGGGCTATAACTCACGATTGCCCAAAGTGACTTCCAACCTATTTGCTCTGGGCGCAAGACAAATATGTTCAAATATTTTGTCAATGGAATAACCAATTGATTACATGGTGAAACATGCAATGTACTGAGCACCAGTTATCTTCACTGTGTATTTCTCTCATTATGCAGCAGTCAGATGGAAATCTAGTCTCACGAGGGGTAAGTTTGAAATTTAGCTAAAAAAGATTAATACTGATTTATAAGATGGCCGTTTCAACAAATAAGACCCACATTTCTCACATGTCAAATGTCACACGAACTTTATGACATGAATCAGATCTCAGAATGTACTTTTGTAGAATCATCGACACCAATGAAAAAGGCAATGAGTGTATGTGAAGAAAAGAATAATCACTAACTAAGCTGCAATTTATCTTTGCCAAGGTTTTTATTGCCAGAATTAACTTCTGTAATCCTGTGGCAGTAAAATCTGATTTTCTTTACAAAGCTCCTTTTACATTCGAGTCATTTCACTTTTTGTATAACAGATGTATGCCATGTGGTCTCTGGAAATTTTATGTGAGGATTAAGGTTGTGGAATAAATTTGCATTTCTGAATGGGGTTTTTAAAATGTGGGAGGGATAAATAGGTGATTGTGGTGTTCCAGATGGGTACGGTACCTCGGTATTTCCTGAGGAAATATTAAGGGATGTACAGTAATTCTTTTTTTTTTTTTTTTAGATCTTGCTTAGCCCTTTTTTATGTGTTAAGCGTGGATAATTATCCCTCTCTCCTTTTCTCTATTCACCCTTGTCTTGTGTTCTTATGAAAGGAAACAGAGAATCAGTTTCAGTTGCCACATTTAACCTACATGTTTTGTAAGATGAGTTTTTAACTGAAGGATGAATAAGATAAAATTAAAAATTCTTCCAGAAGTTGTTTTAGAAATGCATTTGAGACGCGGCACAATGAAATCAGGCACTCGTCAAACAGAGGCGATCGTAGAAATCCCGTTTTTTAAAGTGAATGAATTTTCAACGCATTTTTTTTTCTTCATAGAACCTTTCTATATCAATCTAAAAATCCATTTCCAAGTTAAATTTGTTGAAAAAGTTGAATGAAAGCTCCAAAACTATAATGTAATGTAATGGCATAATGTATTACTGACAAAAGTGATTAGCCATTTTCTCACTAAATTCAGCTGCAGCAACATGTCACCAACATTTCTTTATCAAGGAATACTTCGCCTCCTACTTAAAGCAAAACAAAATTCTTTTTTCTCATAGAAAGGAGAGTGAATACCCTTCAAAGTGATACCAATAACGGCATATGCTCTAAATTTGACAAAAGCCTGATTTCAGCATGTCATATCTCATACTATAGACTAGTGCAGAGATGAGAGAAAGAGACAAAAAATGTCATGTCATAAAGCTCAAAGAATGAATAGATTTCCAGTGCCTAATCATCAGATAAATCATTTCAATCTTGAATAGTTTGCCAGATCAGTCATTTCACTGTCTGTGTATACTGGAGCAATCCTTGATTTTTTTTCTCATGTATAACATGATTTTTTTGTATTCAGCATTGCAATTGTTTTTCAAGAGGAAATTAAACCAAAATTATCAGATCTATCCTCTACCTCACCTCCGTTGCTTAAGTTCCTGTTTTAGCCTAATGTTGTTTCTGACTTATTGGTTCAAATATTTATAGTTGTATGCAAGAGAAAAATCTAAAAATGAAAAAATACAGAATGTTATCGATTACAATAATGTATTATTTAAACAAATAAACTAGACCTAGTTTTTACTGATGAAGTCCGAACTGCAGTAGATTCAGTGTTCAGCTACTTACTTCTAGTTTGGCTGGTGTAATTTAAAACATTTATCATATCACAATCATTTTTGAAACATGCAGCCTGATGGAAGGCCTCTCAATGATGGGGTGAGTTTGTCTTTAAAATTGTTGTTTCAGTTTTCCAGTTGTTGTTGAAAATGTGCTTTGAGTTTTTGCATGTCATGGTGAATTTTTTTGCGAATCAATTATATTGACTGACAGCATGTTTTGATGCATATTTGTTGTGGCTTACACAGTCTAACTTTGCATTTGTGTATATATGAAGGGTTTCGGGGCAAAATGAGAGATATCCAAAATTGCCGTTTAGAGAAAAATTATAATTTGTTCTCCAGTAGTTAGTAATTTATCATTAAGGACTTTCGGGTTTGAAGTCGCGAATGGTGAAAAGGAAAGTCCTCACCATATAACACTGTTATCATTCCCAGTATTGAAGGGTATAACTCAACATTTTTAAAAATGGCATTTGTCACATTTTACCCTGAAACCCTTCATATAAAAAACCAAGAATGAAGAACCAGATATGTCCACTTTCTACACATGAGAGAAAACTGAAATTTTGTTTCTGAAGACCTGTGCTTTTTGTTTGTAGAAGTTTTGAAAACAATGCCTGTTCCTTCTGATCTTTTTAGATTGGAAAGTTAAGGCTCAGGATTTAGCCCAGGGACCATAACTTTGGTCTTAAAGATATTTGAAGCTGGATATCTGTTGTTCTTTCCCCTTAGATTTTACACTATGTTTGGATGTGTGTGTGTGTGTGTGTGTTTTCTTTTTTTTTTTTTTTCAAATTTATGATTGGTGAATTTCGTTTCTTATATCCCTTTTGGCTTTCCTTTTTTTTTTCTGTGCGTGTATGTGTTGTTGGTCAAGGGGCATAGTATTTCAACTACAAACTTTCCTTTTACAAATTAATTTGGAATTTCCACTTATACTTCAAAATAATTTGAACTAGATCTAGATCATAACATTTTAATTTTGGACTTTCATTGACAGTATGAGATCAACTATTTGTCTGCAGTCAGAAAATGAAAATTTCATATTAAATAGTTATTAAATTAGTATTAAATAGGCACACAATATGCCTTTCACCCCACAACAAATGATGATAAGTAGTTGTTTATAAACAGAAAGCCTAAACATGGTCCAGTGTTCCATTATTTCATTTCTATACTAAACATCCATCCACTGCAGATATGTTTATAATGATACAGTTGTATAACAGATATTCTCATGACAAAGTTGTAGTTACATTTATTTCACAGACTAGAATCATTTCCTCTTAGGGATATGTTTCTTGTAGTTTGTAAATGTATGTTTGTTTTTGTTAATGAGCCATTGTCAGACTTCACAGATGTATAATTGTTTACTTTTATAAATGTGTCTTTGTTGTACTACCTTTATGTGTATTTTGTTTTGCCTTTATTATATTTGTTTCACCTTTTCAGCCTGTATTTGTTACATCAAAGCACATGTTGTCATACTTCTTAGATGCATGTTAGTGCCATCTCTACAATGCATGTTTGTTGTACATGTACTTACTTTCTGCCAGTTTGTTGTTATTTTTCTGTGCATGTACATTTTCCTTCAGAGTTATTTTTATTTTATTTTAAGCTTAAGTTTAATTTGCCACCTATGTGTTTATTTTCTTAGCACGCATTGTGCAGTTGATGGGGTTTTGATTTGCGTCTACATAGATTAGCATTTTTATTCTTTTTCACGAACAGTTTTCTGTGATTACATTCCAAAGTCCTAGATTCAATGTTGCTGTAAAATTTGAAGTGAAATCTAAGTAACTGAGATAACTCTGATCTATTCACTTTCATAAAACATCTCAAATTGATTTACTTTCACTAATTAAAACTCCTGAATCAAAGTGTAAGAGTCCAACCACAAGACGAATTACACCAGCCTGATACCCGGATATAACTCACCAACCAGGGCCACTGGAAGGGGCAGAAATGAACAGACTGACGACTTTTTCTGCGATGTGTTTCATAACAGCTGTTGCTCCCCACAACTAGGCAAAACCAGGGGCTTCTTTATTTGTAATCAGTTTTTCTCAGTTATAAAAATGAGAGACATGAACTGTATTATTTTCTTTGTTGTATGATAGCTACGATAATATAGCAGCATTCATTGTGCTATATCAAATAGTTTTTAAAAAAAAAAAAAAATTCTGATTGCATGAATGATTAAATGTTTCTCACTGAACAACAAAGAATAAGACTTAGGAAAAAAGGATCAGTATAGAGTTCTCATTATACTGAAAAAGTCTTTTATCCTTAAATTCATTGCAGTTGTTTTATGTGAAACAAATAGTAATTTAAGACTGAAAAAACTGCTCTAGATTCACTGTTTCCTGTAAACGTATTATCTTACACCTTTACAATCAGATCATGAAAAATACAGTCGTTCAAATCTGAAACTGAAACTGAAGTTTTTCAAAAATGTTTTTAGTTGTTAAAGTCATTATGCTGCCTCAAAAATAATTATACAAGGGAAAGAAACACTTTTCAAAGATTCTGAAGAAATTTATTAAAATTATTCATTTTTGAATGTATTGATTTATGGTGTTTTTTTTTTTTTTTTTTAAAGTATTTATTAAATGAAGAAATTCATTCATGCAACAATTCATTCCTTAAAAAACTTGTCTAAAAATTGCTCACTCATGAAGAAATTTATTCTGATAATTACATTCATTTATTAAAGTATTCAATTTTTTACATGTTTAATGAGCACAAATGTGGTGAGAATGGTAACAGCATGATCTCTTTTGTTATCGCTGGGCAAAAGGTAATGATGCACTGCAAAAATTTCATCTTCCGCAGTTGCAAGTTTCACTTTTGTATGTTGAAGTTCTTTTTTCACTGTTTCATTCCCATATCTACAAAGGCCCATAATGACCTTTTGAGCAGTTGGAATTTAATTCTCCTACACCTTCAGAAAAATGTATATTTCATACTTCGTTTCTTATAATTTTAAATTTGTTTGAGATGCGACACGATGAAACCAGGCGCCCGTCAAGTTTTGAGCATAGAGAGTTATTGGTATCACTGTTAAGGTGTTCATTTCCCTTTCTGTGTATGAAAAGAAGTTTTCTGTACCTAAAGTAGAAGTTGAGATATTTGCAATCAAAGAGGGTGGGGGTGACTTGTTGCTGCAACTAGAATTGATGAGAAAATGGCTGATGATGTTTGTTAATACTTGTCAATCCTCATAAGGCCATCCCCACTAAATTACAAGTTTTCTTATCAATTTCAGCAAATTAGACTCTGAAATGCATTTTTAGATTGATATAAAAGGGTTCTGGGAGGGAAAAAAAAATGCATTAAAAATTCATTCACAGCCAAAAAACATGTGCTGCGTCGGGTCGCTTCATTTGGGCAAGTGCCTGATTTTAACATGTCATGTCTCATTTTTCCTCATTCAGATCATTAATGTTATTTATACGTTTTATTTCTTTCCTTTTATGTTTGTTATATACAAAGTTTGCAATGAAGAAGACAGAAAAATAATTTTTTTTTAGCCTTTTCGACATATTATCGTTGATCCCTAGAACATGTTGTAAGAAGGTCAATGTACGTGCAAACTCCACATTTGATAATTTTTGCCTCAGCCTGACATGACTAGATGGCTGAGATAGGCAATATTGGATATGTGAAAGGCCTATGAATACAGAATACTGAAAAAGAGTACTTTCTTCAGGGGGCTGTTGACAGCCCTTTTACATCTGATGCATGCTAATCTGATGCATGCGGGGAAAGCAGTTGCATACGAGTCAGTTTATGTTTTTATATTTTGTCTGTAACCTGTGCAATTTGATCGCTCCACAAATAGTTTTTGGATAGAAGATCTCATATAATTGTCTTTGTACATTTCTTCTTTCTATGACAGGTCCTTTTGCATCATTAGATTGGTGGAATTGTGTTGAAGAAAGAGATTTTAGAGCAAATTGTGTCTGAAAACATGTCTGCTAATGCCTACTTTTACAGTTTATACAAGAATTGTGTTATTGATAATTTGTACCTCTCCATATAAACATTTTAATGATATGCAAGATATACATTATTTTTTTCTCAAGAGGAAATGTCTTTCGCAGTGGGAGATCATTCTGAAGATTATCTGCCCCAGAGTCACTCTCCCAGGAGAGGGACTTGGTCATCATTAGCATAATGGGAGGTCATTTTGACCAGTCCTATTATTTCCCTTTGCCCAACAAAAAAAGATGTTAAGCAAGCAGTGTAAAGAAGAAAAAATCATTTTACTTCTTGTCATTCAAAAGTCTGATCACCAAAAAATTTGATAAAACTATAGCAGTAAAAATAAAAAAAGATTCTCTTTATACCATTTTTTTTTTTTTTTAAATTTTTTCATGATGTATTTTTCAATCAAAAGGTGCAAAAATTTTTTTGTTTTTCCTCTTGTCCAATCCTTATTTTTTCTGGTAAAGGGAAGTAATAGGACTGAGCATAATGATCTCATATTAAAAGGAAAAAATATATATGAGACAGGACACGATGAAATCAGGCACTCGTCATACAGAGGTGATCTGAGAAATCACATGGGTTTCAACAGTGAATGAGTTCTTAACGAAATTTTTTTTTTCTTCACAGAAGCCTTCTATATCAATCTAGAAATACATTTCAGAGTTAAATGTGCTGAAATAGATTGAGTAAAAACTCAAAAATTGTAACTTAGAGGCATGGCCTAATAAAGATAAATAGAAATTAACAAAAGTGATTGCCATTTTCTCACTGAATTCATCTGCAACAACGATCACCCCCATCATCTATAATTGCCAATATCTCAAGTTTTACTTAAAATAGGACAATAATTTTGGCACACACAGAAAGGGAAATGAATAATCTTCATGTGCTCAAAATTTGACGAGTAGCTGATTTCATTGCGTCGTGTCTCATATGTGACGTACATTCACACTCATTGCATATTGGCTTATTGTTTTGAATGGCATCAGTACCAGGCAGACTCAGGAAAACTGTTGCAACGTGTAAACATATGGCTGATGAAAGAAACAGATCTCTGTATCACTCTTTATAAGGCCTTACATACAATTAATGCCCAGTTCTTTCACAACATTTCAATTGATTCCAAGCCTTGAAGCCCTGGTCATCTGAACTTGAAAAATCTCTGTCCCTGTCCTCTTGGGCCGAGAACGGACATTTCTCGTTTTGTGTTTAATATCTTTTCTAAACACAAGCCTCAAATGCAATCATGGGCACAGGCATTTGTAGTCCCTCTAGTCCTAAATGTCTTTTCCCTAAAGCGACCTTTCTTTTCGATCTTTTTTTTTTACCTGTAATGGACAAGTAGGATAAGTAAGTGTGTCAGCCCGGTCTTCTGGGCTGTGGGGAATTTGACACCCGAAAATCTGCCCTGTGTACCGGACTGTGGGCTTCAATGGGCTAAGGTGACTCTGTAGAACGATTGTGAATTATGCCAATTTTGATATACAGCCTTGTTGGTATATGACATCAATTTACCTATGATTTTCTTTAACATTTCTATGTACTTTCCTCTTGTCTATTGCAGAAATATATCTTGGGCTGTCGATCTGATCTCAGTTCATTTACAACTCTGGAAGCAAAGGATGGCGAAGTGTCTCTGTGGCTCAGTAAAAAAACATATGATGCCAAGGACTTTTCTTTTCAGATATCTGTGAGAGCCTCAAAAGGTAAGAAGGCTCAGTTCTCTGTTTCTCTATCTCCATTTTGTTTCATTCTAAGAGAACGAAAGTTTTATGTTTAGAAAAACTGTTTTTGCACATAAGAGATAGGATAAAATGATTTCAAAATCTATCTATTTGGGCAAGTAATCAGTGAAATAATTATATTATAATTATGGTAGATCTGGTATCCCACTTTCACATGACATATATATCTCCTAATAGCCCCAAAGTGGAGATAGAGCAACAAAAAACTTAGCCCGCTATATGTGTTACACATCTGAAAGTGAGGTATGACCTATGCCATATAAACATATTGGCATATAAACATATCTTACCACATTTGGCAGAATATAGCCATGATCCTGCAGATATTCTGCTATACAAACAAACATTATGCATTCAATCATTAAAAAATGTTGTAGAATCTAGATTAAGTTTGTCTACTTTTAGTTAGTTATTCTGTTCTTGTGTCATTATTCTTTCCATTACCTATGTATTTCTCTGTTTGCCAATGTTCCTCTTCTATCACTGTATGATTTAACCCTCTACTGCCAAAAGTGTCAGTTTGATACGCCTGTTGTAAAACAGTTGTCTTGCGCCCAGGGCAGATGAGTCAGAAGTCGCACTGGAGGATTTTTTGGTATGGCTGTTTTTAACTATTTTCTGATGCAGATACAAACTTTTAAATTTTTTTCCTTTTCACAAAATGAAAATGTTACCTTTTTTAACCTGAATAAAGATAAAAACATTTTAAAAATTGGGTGTATCTGAGTTGGAAATAGTTAAAAGTGGTCGTAGTTCAAAATTGCCTGGCGCAGCTTCAACTTCTTTGCCCTGGACGCAAGACAATAGTTCTGTTTGTTTTCCATATTGAAATGGTAAATCGCTATCTCTAGTGCCCGTTTTGTTTATCACATCATTGGCTTCAGCTTTTATAATCGACTTTTTGTCCCTGTCACAAGTGCCCCCTTATTGAAGCAGAAAATTTCGTTTCATGGGATTTTGAAGCAAAGCAATTCTAACTCAGGTAAGTTTGACTTGTGTTGCTGTTTTGTATGAAAAGGAGAAACATGACCAGTTCTAACTATGAAACTTTATTTTGTAAAAAAATTTTGTTTAGGGGTGTTCTTACTCATTATTTTTTTAGGTATTCAGATTTGATACATCAGGAAGCAGGCTGCTCTGAGTGTATCTAATTTGATACATCAAGCATAAAAAAAAATCAAGCATAAAAAAAAATCACTGTTGATATAGTTATTTTGATAGCATATATTTCCTTCATGTAAAGCACAAATGACTTATTTAATTATTTTGTTGCCTCTAACAGGTTGAATTTTTCTTTCTCAATCCAGTATGGTTGAACTTTGTATTATAGATCGACATCCAGGTTAAAAATTAAATTCTACGGTGTTTCATACTGTCATTCCTGCTTTTCATGAGAAATTACTTTTCCACAGCATGCACGACACTGACACCTTTTTGATGGCAACTGGACTTTATGAAAATGAATTCAAAACAGACTCTGACAGTGACCACAGGCCATCTTCTTCCAGTTCTAATGATACAAAATAAAAGTAAAGATGGAAAGAGTGCTGAAATGTCAACATTGAAGAAAACATTTTGAAATGAAGAATTGGGAGATGGTGATAAAATTTCCTTAGCATCCACTCTCCTACTGAAAACCATCATCTGTCTCACTCCTCCTGAGGAGTTTTCCTACAACTAGGACTCGAATCCCAAGAAGACATGAAGCTGGCAACCTGAGTCAATGAGCCAGTGTGGGTTCTCTTCCCTCTTACATCCCCTGGCATAACTTTTAACGGACAATAGAAGATCGTTTCACAGATTATCTGCCCTTTCCAAAAGAGGAATTGCCCAAGGGGAGATCATTTTGACCAGACTTTTACTTCCCTTTGCCAGACGAAAGATGTGTCTAGCAAGTAGTATAAGAGGAAAAAATCCTTTTACTGCTTGCCTTTGGAAAGACTGATCACCAAAAATCTGATAAAATTATAACAATAAGAAGAAAACATTTTCTTTACATCGTAATTTTAAGAAAAAATTGTCATTGTGTATGTTTCAAGCAAAGGGCACAAAAGTGATTTTCTCTTTCTTTACACTGTTTGTTCAATCCCTCTTTTGTCTGGGAAAGGGAAGTAATAGGACTGAGCACAACTTTCTCCCATTGTTTAATAGGACATAGGCATCTTACTGTTAGTGGGTTGTCGACTCCCTACCAGTATTGAAAGGAACTGGTAACTGATGAAATGATTGTGAATACGGAAGAGCAAACAAATAGTTACACATCGAAGGAGGCTGAGAACTGAAGACAAGCCTGTAAGAAATTGAAGCATTTATTGGACTTAATCTTTAAATAGGTTGATGCAAACTGCATGCATCTGTGCCCTCTGGAGATCAGCAACAAGGCACAGCCAAGTTGCAGATAAAATGCCTCAAGACCAATTTGAGAAACTGGCATCCACTTTGTTTACAATGATACAATTTGATGAAGAAAAAACAAAGACAGAATGTGGAAGCTGCAGAAAATTCTTGCGGAGATGCATCTCAGCATTGTGAAATCATGTACCTCTTTCAGGATGAAGCAGCCTAAAACAGTATATCTATGGCAAACCTCATCCTTGGGAAATAAAGCTCTGCGGTCATGGAGGAGCATCAGGAATCTTGCATGACTTTGAAGTCTATCAAGGCTCAGTCATTGAAAGCAAGAAAGATTCAGTAGGAGTTGGAGGAGACGTAGTTATGAAAATAATGCAAACATTGCCTTTCAGAATGAACTGTTCTCTCTTTGCAGACAGTTTTTTTCAGAAGTTTGCCACTCACTGAACGCTTGAAGGAAAGAAAGAGATATTATGATGATATCCCAGTCTTTTACCGTACAAAACTCACAGTGGTTTTGATCACAAGCTGGTTATGTTGTAGAAAGTAGAGTCTCGATTAAGCCCATCGCCCGGAAATTTCATGGGTCTATTTTTAGAAGAGGGGCAAATGTCGAGCTGCACCCGCTTGCGTTCTATGATGGCGAATAACAAAAAGTTAGTTTCGGGGCGAAGAACATCTTGTCTTTGCAAGAATTTCTGTGGAACGGTTGGGTCTCTGTGTAATATTAATTTTGGAGATACATACGTGCATAGATCTAGATCTAGATAGGCCTATAAATATATATC